>BMAC01000012.1:2727382-2798287 GCA_014905375.1 Phtheirospermum japonicum
TACGTTATCTTTTTTGTTTCACTTTGTTTTTGTTTTTTGTTTGGTGTAACAATAGGTTTCATATATATTTTTAATATTATTTTCAATTTATTATATTGGGATTAGATAAAAAAAACTTTAAGTTTATATTTTATATTTATTTTCCTTTTGTAATAACTTTATATTACTCGTATTTTTCTTATATAAATATTTAGAATTATAATAAAATTATTTCAACTTTTATTGTAAATAAAAATTAATTCAACTTATATATGTTTTCCTAATTAGATATAAATTTTTTATATTTTTATATTAGAAGAATAAAAGTAAGATATTGAATTGGAACAAAATATGTTAAAGAAAGTATTATAGTAGGTAAGATGTAATAAAAGAAAATATTGAATTAGGCAAAATATAATATTAGGAAAGTATTAAAGTAGGTAAATATATAAAAAGAAAAAATACTAAATTAGGTTAATATTAGGCTCGGATGGACACGAAGCACCAAATTTTTTCCAAAGCTAACGAAGCATGGGAAGCAGACACATAGGATCAGGAGGATTTTGCATTAATATATAGGGTATATATATATATATATAATATATATATATATATATATATATATATATATATTCTTAGTTTTTCTACATTATTTCATTTAATTTTTTATTAATAATTAATTAGAAAGAAGTATTTTTATTTAACTGACTTCGTAAGTTTTTCTTATTTATTTTATTATTTTTGTAAAAGTTCTTATTTTTATATTTAAATAATTGTTTATGATATAATTTTAATCTTTAATATTTATATACAAGTTTTAATAAAAAAGGACTTTATTTATAATATTTTTATTTCTTTCTTCATAACTCCTAAAAGACCTGGAAATATTATAGATTATTAATATAATTCGTTAAAAATCATAAAGTAATTTCAGTACATTTTAAAAAATAAATATTTAATCATTACTTAATATATTTAAGAAAATAAAAACATAACATAAATTTAATAAAGTATAATAAGATAAATTTCAAAATAATCTTAAACCGGAAAAAAAATAAAAAAGTTTGATTAACTGCTAAATAATTATTTACAAAATCAGAAGAAAAAAAATGAATGTCATAAATAAAGAAAACTACTAAATAGAGTTCTTATTCTTATAAATTTGAAATTCAAAATAATGAATGTCGTATGTTTTCTAGAAAACATACAATTATTTTAAATAAATATAAATTTTATTGATAAATTCTAAATATGAATTATAATATTTTATTTTTTGATTTTATAAAACCGTATGAATAAAATTAATCTTATAACAAATTTGAGGAAAAGAAAACCTAAAAAAAATAAATAAATCAGAATATAATAAAATAAAATGTAAAATTCATAATATAGTTTAAATAAACTTTAAAAACTTATAATTAAATTATAAATAAGTATGAAATAAATCTAAAAAATAAATACAAATAAAATAATAAAAAAATTAAAACTACAACCTAATCATACTAATCGTATTGAATTCTAACCTATTTGTTGGTTAATCGTAACTTTTATTGACACGTGTCAAAGTCTCTTCGTTCCACTTCTGACGTGTTGGCTTCTGAAGCATCCCAAATTTACAAGATTTCTTGGTTCGGACAACCTGGAGGTTTTGTCTAAGAATTATGTATTGAAAAAAATAAATAAAGAGGACCTTCTTGTGTAATGGTTATAATATTTTCCTCTAACCTATAGGTTTGAAGTTCAGATCCCCTTATATATATGTTAATTTTGCTTCCTTTTTATTTTTTAAATATTCTCTATTCACTCTATTACCAAGAAAGAAAAATCCTAAAATATTTTAAATATATTAAGTATTACTCATGTAAAATATATATTTTACATATTCATTTAACTAACTTTATAATTCTTTTACGAATTATATTATTATTTTATAATTATTTAATTGTTTTTAATTTTCATATTTATTAATTAAATTATAAATTAAGCAATAATTTATAAATAATTTGCTTATTTAAGGTTTTGAGATTTAATTAGTTCTATATTATAACATTTATATTTTGTTAAAAAAATCGTAAAATAATTTTGAGACCCAATATTTCATATTTTAATTTTTTATTTAGTAGTTTTTTTTATTTTATAACTTTCATTTTTTTCCTTTTCTGGTTTTTGAAATAATTATTTAGCAGTTAATCAAATTTTTTTATATTTTTTGCCGATTTAAATTAATGTTATGTTTTTATTTTCTTAAATATATTAAGTAATGATTAAATATTTATTCTTTTAAATTTATTGAAATTACTTATGATTAAGTAATTTTTTTAAGATTTATTAAATAACTATTATAAATTATTTATATTTATTTTAACCAATTTTCTATTTTTTTGATTTAGTTTATACGATTAACATTTTTTATTATTATTTAATTATTAAAAATATTGATGTGACATTTTTTAAGTTATAAATGAATTAATTATAACTATGATCAWAGTATAAATTAAACAATAATAAAAAATTAAATATTTAGAGAGTAAATAATGTTTGTGTCATTGATCACGCGACAATCCTTTAGTGATTAATAAATAAATAATATCGCAATGTGATGTATTTCTTAAAATAGGAAAAAAATAGTTATTTAAATATAAAAATAAATTAAAATATTGTCGAGTAATAGTTGCAGCAGAGTGGTCACAGTTATCAAATATGTATGCTGCAACCCGGGTTTGAAACTGACCAGAGATAAACAATCTTATATTAAGAGTAAAAATTGCATAAGAAATTTAAGCAGTTTGGTGGTGGAAGGTGTGGAATAAGAAATGAACCACTAGGGCTCAAATTTGGTTAAGTGCAATCATTTTTATTTTTATTTTTATTTTATTATTATTATTATTATTATTATTATTATTATTATTATTATTATTATTATGTTTTCAACAGAGCGAGACCAAAAAAAAAAAAAGAATAGGCACAAGAATTGCAGAGATATATACGTACAACAGCAGAGCGATACCAAAAAAACATAATAGGCACAATTGCACAGAATTGCAGAATAGGCACAATTGCACAGAATTGCAGATATATACGTACAACAGCAGCAACACATAGGAACACAACAAACAGAGTATATATCACTTCACAACAACAAATATATAGCAATTCACAACAGCAGCACAAAAAAAATAAATATATATTCAAATTGCCGAAAATCACAGAACAGAATATGGCAGATTTTTTTTTAGATACATCAATTGCAGACATACGGATCAAATATATACCTATGAATTGATAATTATTAATTAATTAATAAGTAAGCAAGGACTGAAGGTACTATTGTCGGTCTTCACGGAGCGGGCCAAAAAAGCCCGCGATTAAACGGGTTGCGAGAAGGGCAACCCAAGCCCGCCCGTTTGCGCGGGCTGCCAAAGCCCATTTTGACAGTGCTACCATTCGCTACCCGACTCGATAAAAGCTCGCTCGAACTCGTTTAAAAAGGATCATTTAATAAATGAGCAAACTCAAATTTCTTGATATTCGGCTCGTTAGCACGTGAGCAGGTTTGTTAGTGAGTTCGTTATTAAACTTGTATAAATTAAACTAATAGTTTGATTTTAATTATAATTTTTACACTTGTTCATATGAAGAATATAGAAATATATATATAAACTTATTTATTTACGTATTTTAATAGGTTTATTATATACTTAAAAAATATTTTTATTTTATTTTTTTAATAAAGTAAATAATAATTTAATTAATAATTAATATCTTCTGAGATCGTTTAAGCTCGATTAAACTCGAAAAAGCTTGCGAGTCATCGATATGTTCGTTAAAAAAAGCTCGAGATCGACAATAAACGAGCAAGCTCAAACTCTTTAAAACTMGACTCGATTYGGCTCRTTTACAGCCGTACATATCATCAACGAAGAAATAGTGTGGAAACACTGATGCCATCACATCAATTTTTAAAGAAATTATCGGTGCCATATCATCAATTTTATATTTAAAAATTAAAAAATCATCAAAAAAAAAAAACATATAAAACAAATATGAAAGTTTTTTAAAATTAGTGACAGAATATTTAAAACTTTTTATTAAAAATATATAAAATAAAAAAATAATATTATAAAATGACATAATATGATTAAAATATAAAAACTATAATTATTTTGAAAGCACTTTGAAATTTTATAATTTAAAATCACTTTGAAAATTTATTTATTTTTCCATATCAGTTTATTGATAAATCTAAGAAATGAAAAAAAAAATATTAAAATCAATAATATTTTAGAATAAAATATAAAATTTAAATGATACTTTATTATATATTTTCTAATTTGAATATTAAAAATCATAAAAATACTAATAATATAAAGCAAATTTGAATTTTATAAAATGATTTTTTTCATATTTATTTTACTTTCTTTATAAATTAAGGACTTCAATTATTATTCTTAAGTTTCTTTTATTATTAAAATTGATTAAATAATTATATTATTTGAACAATATTTTATTATACAATTTTTATGATTTTAAGTTTTAAAATTTATCTATTATTATTATATGATAACATTTTATAAACAAAATAAAAAACAATAGTATTATATTTAAAAATAAAATTCATAGAAGAAGTTAAATTAGATAATAAATACTAAAATTGAATTTTAGGAAATGATTAAATAAATCTAAGAAATAAATATATATATCATAAAATATCTTAAAACCACACAAAGCTATACCTCTCGATTTAGGTTCTATACATCACTCAACTAAGGATCTGGTTTTTTATTTTTGGATTTTTTAAATATTTTTTTACCATTTTTCATATTTTGGAAACAATTAATTCAAATTTAATTTCAATTAGATATAATCTTATTGATCTTAGTTTCTTTGATTTTTTATTTTTTTTTATTTTCAGTTCTAAATATATAAATAAATTTATATAACATATTTAAAAATTTAATTTATAATAACTAGAGATTTATATAGTAAATTTTAATATTTTTTTTAATTTCATAAAAATAAGTATTTAGAATTTATCTATAATTAAATTATATTTTTATTTAATTTCAAGATATTAGCAGGTACTATTGAAAATGTATAATTAAGAAATAAAATATATAAATTTATAATTAAATTTAAAATATTTATTTAATAAATTTTTAGATTAAATAAGTATTATTTAGTTCATGAGAAATACAATCTTTTTTTTAATATTATATTAAATTATGGAAAATATATTAATTTTTTTAAAGAATTGTTTAAAATAAATAACAAAAAATTAATATAATACTAAAATAAATTATAAAATCAAATTAGGAAAATATATCATAATTATTTCAAAGTTAATCATAATTTATTATTTTATCTAGTTTAAAATTATTTTGAGATTTAGTTTATAATATTTAATAAAATATAAGTCATGTTTTTTATTTTTAAGTACAGTAATTATTTATGATTAAATATTTACTTAACCTAACTTATAAAATTCAAATGAATTATATTATTTTTTTATATTTTTATATTATTTTTTCATTTTTATTAAATAATTATATAAAATTTAAAATTATTATTTTATATATTCTTTATGAATTATAGTTTTGAATTTTGTTTACTATTATTTTATAACTTTTATATTTTGTTTTGCGTATTATAATTTATTAAATAGTTATTTAAAGTTTTATTATATATATATATTTATGTAAAGAGTCTTCTAAATCTGGCGTGAATTTGTAACAAAAATAAAATAACTATGACAACTTCATATTTAACGCCACTAAAGAACTCTTTCGTGTCAAAATAATGTTGTCGCCATTTTTCGAGAACTAATGACAAATTGTAGCGTTGTCATGAAATGAAACTTGTTGTGACACCAAATATCGTCACCATTCTTCAAGGGGACATTAGCAACAAAATCGATTCTGTCCCAACTAGAAACTTATTGTGACACCAAATTCTCGTCACACTTTCTTATATGTTTGTCATAAAATGTGTTTTCCGAACCTTTTTTTTTTGTCATCCCAAAATTGTGACAAAATACATTTAAACTTCATTAAATATAAGTATTCGTGATGAAATCGGTGAACAACTGTGACAACAATAAATGTTGTCATAAAAGGGTGTTATTCTATGACGAAATTAAAAAACGTCAATATTGTTTAACATACTATGACAAACTTTTATGCGTGCGAAAAAAAATCATCACTAAACGTCAGATTTCTTGTAGTGTTTGTTTAACAACTACATACAAGCCCTCAATTCTTCAAACTTCTCCACATAATCAGCATACGAACCACTATGCTTCAACTTATTAAATTCCCCAATAATTTTAGTTTCCTTCATTTCATCAAACTTAGTAGAAATCACTTCAATGAATTGTTGCTAGGATAGATCAGAACCCCTTGAGTTATGAATTTGAAACCATTAGGCAACTTTTCCTTCAAAATGCATGGTAGCTAATGTGATATTTTGTGTATCATGGATATTTGGTATTAATTTAAAATACCCAATACACTTAAGAATCCAAGCCCAAGGGTTTAGACCATCAAACCTAGGAAAATCAATTTTAGGTAAGGGGCTAATAACCTGAGTGTTATGTTGCTCTATCATCACTCTACCTCTGGCTGTTGTTGGTGCTCTTGATTGTGTTCCTTTAATAAAAGGTTTTGAATATGGAGATACTAAAATGGACTCTTCTTCAATCTGTGACTTGACTTTACTCATGTTGAGAAGGTGTAACTGCATAATTGCTAGGGTTTTGGTGAGGTGGTCGAGTTTCTCATTGAACCCTGTTCTTAGTTCTTGCATTTCTATCTTGATTCCTGTAAAATGCTCCTGTGTTTCATGATCTTTTGCTTCTCTGTTCAAGTTTTCTCTCTAAAAACTAATTTCGAATCTTTTGCATCTCTTGTAATCTTTCAATTTCGTACCATCGGCCATGGCTAAGGAAAGTTAGCCCTTGATACCAACTGTTATGATATTGTATTTTTTTTTTTTTTTTTGTAATTTTGTGTAATTTTTAAGATGGAAAATGTAATAAGATATAGAACTATAGAAATGCAGATCTAAGATGAGGGGAAAGAATTAGAGAGAAAAGAGTTGGTAGGTAGAAAGATTGTAATTTCTTGCTTGGTCCTCCACAAGGTGTGTCCTTCCTATATATTGACTCATCGGGGGGAGGGGGAGAGACCATTACACATTAACACTAACATAACCCTAATGCAACATTAAATAAAACTATGAAATATGTAGCCAAAATAATAGTTAAACTACAGCCCATTCATCACTTAGGCCCAGCTAGTAAGTTCAACCCGGTCCACTTCATCTCCATCTTTACTTCTCAGTTTCTTTCTCTCTCTCTCTCGCAAAATTCAAGCCTCCATTTTTATTCATGAATTGCCCTCTTTCTCATCTCCTCCGATCTCTCTTGCCCCGATGTCCTCTAAATCGCTCAATGTGGAAGGATGAAGTTTAATAATAAGATAATATAATGTTAAAAATAAAGTATTTGTCCACATGATATAATACATGTAGATATATTTACATAAATAGATGGGTGATTTTACCGTCAGGGACCCTGTACGGATGTGATCATAGGTACTCTTTTAATATATATTAGATTTAGTATAAGATTTATATGATCAATCCATTTTTTGTGTAGATCAAAAAGTATTAAACACATTTGTACAAGAGTCTATGCGCCTTTGGTAATTTATTAGATGAACCCGGGTGCACCCTGTAAGGTGCACCCAATTCCTTATGTGTGATGGTATGTATGTTATGCACGACGAATGTTTTATGCAATGGTATATGAATATTTTATGCGATAATATATGGGTATTTTTGTACAATTAAAAGTTTTGTGATGGTGTATGCATGTTATATGCGATGGTATATGAATGATTTGTGCTTCTAAAAGCATGATGCACCTAGTCTCTTCTGTTTGATGGTATATGTATATTCCGTGCGATGGTATATAGATATTTTATGCGATGATATGTTTATGTTATGTGCGATGATGGATGTTCATATTGCGAACAATTATATTCATCACGTTTTACACTCATATACCATCACATAATATACATATATCATTGCACAAAATATACATGTACTATCACACAAAGAATTGAGTTCACCATGTTAGGTGCACCCGGGTGTACCATATTCCATCTCTACACCTTTGTACACATTTTTTGAATTAATACATAATATTTTAATTATAGAATTACAAATTTAACCTTATCCATAAAATTATAATATACAATTTTTTTTATTAATTTGTTCTATATATAATAATAATAATTAATAATAATAATAATAACAACAACAATAATAACAACAACAACAACAACAACAACAACAACAACAACAACAACAACAACAACAATAATAATAATAATAATAATAATAATAATAATAATAATAATAATAATAATAATAATATGGTTATGGGAAGTTGGGGACTGGCCGCCGATGATGTCGCCGGATTGAAAATTTCTGGCAACTCATTTGTTGATTAATCTTTATAAATTTAATGTCAAGTTATTCGTATTGATGAGTGGAATCCAATTATCCAATGTTTTAGCGAACTGATGCCAGAATAGTCAAAACGGGGTCAAGAATCGCCACTCGCCAGTGACCTCCCATTGAGCCATTCGGGTCATCGGACGCTTACAAGTTTTATAAATTTAAAAGCTCTTTTCGTAGGAAATAAACTTATAAACTCGTATTTTGGTTACCATAAGTGGTTGTGACTGTGTGGGATGTCCATGATTGTGAGAATCTTTTGGATTTAAAGGTGTGGTTTGTGTGTGTGTGAGAGGTGTTTAATGATGTCAGATTCTGCCGAAGATGTTATTGGTCATCGGAGAGAGCAGAGGTAGTATATGACAATACAAAGTTTTGGGGTAGAAAATGAAATGAGATAGAGATTTATGGGTGGGCTATTGAGAATTAGATAGAATTTTAAACATAATTGAAAGTTCTAAAAACTTAAGTTTGACCCCTCCAAATTTCAATTTAATCCCCCAAATGAAGTTTTGGTTTATTATAAATTAGCCCCCAAAACAGCTTCTGGAAAATCCAAGACTGGCACCATTAGCTCTTAAAAGTTCCTTAAATCTCTTATTGGCCCCATATACTTTATAAACTTCCAAAAGCATACAATTTTCTCATTTTCGACCCAAAGAGAGCAAACAACCTCCAAATGACTTTAGTTCGAACCATAGCATCATCACAACATTCTCACGTGCAAGATAAGTCTGAGATTTCAAATTTACCTTTTTAACGTCTAACTTCAAGAATCGAGCCACAATTGATATTAATATCATGGATCTCGTTCAATCATATTCGTTTTACTTCCAAATGTCCCCAAATTTCTTAGAAGGCCTTATTACACGTTATATTTATATGTAGTATAAGTATATTACTTTTTTGGACTTCTAAAATATAGACGTGTTATTATGTTGTATGTATATTTATTATTTCGTAATCGTGTTGCGTTGTTTTCTTTTTTACTTGCTCATTAGATAATTTCCAACTTAACAGAATAGGAGATTATGTAATTATATTATTACATTTATTAATTATAAATAACTTATTAGTTTTGTTTTAGTCGGATAAGTATCTATAAAATATAGAAAATCCTAAAGTGCCTTTGTTCTTTTTAAGATTATCATTCCTTCAATTTTGAACCAATATTATTTTGTCACATATCAAATAAGGATAGAAATTGGTTCATAGTATGGTTCTCAAATATTTTCTTAACAGTGTTTGAATAAAGGTTATCGAAAACACTACGTTATATGTTTTTGAAAACTAAAGTTTGTTTGAAAGATTCCCAAGAATTATGTTAAACTGGAAAGAAGATAAATTATGAGTTTTTTATAACTAAAATTTGCTTTAACAATCCACAAATTATTTAAAATACATTTTTAGATAAGATTAAATCTAAAACTAAATAAAACTCAAATCCAAAGAGTTTTTCCATATATTTAAAAAAATCTCTCAAATTTTATATTTTATATTTTAACATATTTTTTTTTTCAAATTTGAAATAATTTCAGATGAAATGTTTTCTATTTCTATGAAATCTTTAGATTTCTTCCATGTGTATTTTTAATAGTATTATTTATTTAAAAAAATATTTAACTTAAAAAGTAGTTAAAAAAAAATTATATTCTTAGATTGAAGAAAGTTTTTGTACCAAAGGCGGCAAAATAATATAAAGAATATAATAAAATCCTTTAAAATAAATTGAGTTATCATGTTTAATTACTTAGTGGGGAAGATTCCTTCACGTGACCGAGATCATGTGTTTAGATTCTCACCTTTTACACTAAATTATACATAAAATCGAATAAATCCCTTAAAATATAATTATAACTTTTCAATAATTTAGTTTTTTATGGTTAGTAAACAAGTTCTAGATTTATATATTATATATAATTTGACAAAAAAAATATAATATTGACCCATATGGATATTTTGATGAATTCTATAACTAATAAATATATTGGTACTTTATTCACTTTATATATGTTTCTTAATTCTTAGAGCATCTCCAATGCAATAGTGTTTGTTAATTATATGGCCCAAGTCCCCTTATTAATTGCCCGGCCCATTCTGCAGCCCACCTACTGGTAGCCCAAAGCCACGACCCAACTCAACCGGGCGGGCGATCCRGATYCGTCTGGGACTTAATCTCAACCGCCCATCTTGTGGTCTTTGATCTGGACCATTGCTTCCCTCCTTATAACCCCAAAATCAGAACCCTAGCCCTCACTCTTGCATTCTCCGTCTCTCTCTCTTCGGCTGCTCTCAAGGTGGAAGTTGTTATTTCTTATCTGTGATTGATGATTTCTCTAGAAAAGTTTGGGTTTTCCTTTTAAAACATAAATCTGATGTGTTTGAAAAATKYAAGTCKTGGAAAACTTTAAYTGAAAACCAAACTGGTAAGAAAATCAAAATTCTTCGAAYGGACAATGGACTTGAATTTTGCAACACTTTATTTGATAAATTGTGTGTTGATTCTGGTATTCAAAGACACAAAACCGTTCCGTATACTCCTCAGCAAAACGGGGTTGCGGAACGTATGAATCGAACTTTGCTTGAAAGAGTTAGATGTATGCTTGCTTGTTCTGGTCTTTCTAAAAAGTTTTGGGGCGAAGCTGTCTTAACTGCTGCTTACTTGATAAATAGATCCCCTTCTGTGCCTTTGAATGGTAAGTGTCCTGAGCATGTGTGGTCCGGTCGTAAGATTGATTTCTCGAATTTGAAAGTTTTTGGTTGTGCTGCATTTGTTCATCAAAAGGGTGATAAACTTGAACCTCGGTCGAAAAAATGTGTTTTTCTAGGTTATCCCGATGGTGTCAAAGGGTATAGATTGTGGCTTAGGAGTGAACCCGGTTTCAAAGTTGTGATTAGTCGTGATGTCACTTTTAATGAATCTGAGTTCCCGTGTTTGTCTGTTCCTATGCATGTTAATGAATCTGATACGGCTCCGAGTGAGGTGGAGTAATCACCTAGTTTAATTAATTATGATGATATGCATGCTGAAACTGAAACTTTAACTGATTTACATGCTGATTCGCCTAATTTGCCTGCTGAAAATGCTGATTTAATTGCTGAAAATTCTGATGCTACTACTTTGCATGATGTGCYTAATGATAATGTGCCTGAAAAYGARACTCTAGAAGGATATCAAMTTGCTAGAGATAGGGTTAGAAGGAACACTATTAATCGACCTTCTAAGTTTAATGATTATCATATGGCTTCCTTTGCTTGTAGTGTATTTGATTCTATTGATAGTAGTGAACCTAAGTCCTATGACGATGCTTTGAAATCTGTGCACTCTGTTGAATGGTTAAATGCGATGAATGAGGAAATGAATTCTTTGCATGTTAACAATACATGGATCCTTGTGCCAAAACCTGATAATTGCTCTGTTGTTGATTGCAAATGGTTATTTAAGGTTAAGGATGAATGTGAGTCTGTTAGATTTAAAGCTCGTTTAGTTGCTAAGGGATTTACTCAAAGGGAGGGGATCGATTATACCGAAATCTTTGCTCCTGTTGTGAAGTTTACTACTGTTAGAATCATGCTTGCGTTATGTGCTCAGTTTAATTGGGAATTAAAACAAATGGACGTTAAGACTGCGTTTTTGCATGGCGATTTGGATGAAAAAATATTTATGCGTCAACCTGATGGTTTTGTTGATAAATCAAAGTCTGATCACGTGTGTTTGCTTAAGAAATCCTTGTATGGCTTAAAACAATATCCTATGCAATGGAACAAGAAATTTGACGAGTGCATGCTTTCTTTAAAATTTCGAAGAAGTTCGTTTGATACTTGCTTATATTTTAAAGCTGATGCTAAGGTGCCTATTTTCTTGTTGATATATGTTGATGACATGCTGTTGATTAGTTCTTGCATTAAGTCTATTGAGCATGTGCAAAATTGCCTAAGTGCCAAATTTGACATGAAATATTTAGGAGATGCAAAAAGGATTCTTGGCATGAACATTGTGAGAGATAGAAAACATTCGACTATTTTTCAGAATCAGATTTCGTATGTTGAAAAGATTTTGAGTAAATTTTTTATGTCGGATGCTCAACCTGTTAATGTTCCACTTGCTGGGCATTTTCTGCTTTGTAAACATTAGTCTCCCATTCATGAAGAAGATATTGAATACATGAAAAATGTGCCATATGCTAGTGCTATAGGATCTGTCATGTATTTAATGGTTAGTACTAGGCCCGATATTGCTTATTCTGTGAGTTGCTTGAGTAGGTATATGTCTGACCCTGGTGAGATTCATTGGGAAGCTGTTAAATGGTTGCTCCGTTATTTAAAACACTCTGTTAATCTTGGTTTGAAATTTTCTAAGTCTKARAATTRTGTATTGAAAGGATATGTGGATTCTAACTATGCTAATGATAGGGACAATAGAAAATCGACTACGTCTTATGTGTTTACCTTATGTGGCTCGTGCATTAGTTRGAAATCRCAGTTAMAACGTGTGGTTRCYTTGTCGGTTACCGAAGCTGAATATGTTGCGATTACTGAGGCGTTCAAGGAGGCCATATGGCTAAAAGGTTTACTTTCTGAAATTTCCATGCTTGATGGTGATGTCGTAGTATTTTCTGATATTCAGTCCGCTATCCAATTGGCTAAGAATCCTATTTTTCATGATCGAACTAAACACATTGATGTGAAGTACCACTATATCCGAGATGTGGTTGCAAAAGGTATAGTTCTTCTTTAAAAAATTCCTTCTGAATCAAATCCCGCTGATATGGGAACCAAGTGTCTGCCCGTTGAGAAGTTTGAGTCTTGTCTTGAAACTCTGAATTTTGATTCTTGTGATTAGGCTCTCTTGGGCTTGTGTTGTTTTGTTATAGCCTGCTCGTTTGGCTATAAGTTTGTGTTTTTTTTTTCCCTGTTACTAACTTGTGTGTTGAGAACAGGTTTTTTGTTGGAGATGGCGAAGATGCTGGAAAGGAAATAAAAGGGGCATACGGCGATGATGAAATCCAACAGGCCTCCCAAAACAGTAAACTGGGGTTCTATTGGGACAAGGTGGAGATTGTTAATTATATGGCCCAAGTCCCCTTATTAATTGCATGGCCCATTCTTCAGCCCACATACTGGTAGCCCAAAGCCACGACCCAACTCAACCGAGCGGGCAATCCGGATCCGTCTGGGACTTAATCTCAACCGCCCATCTTGTGGTCTTTGATCTGGACCATTGCTTCCCTCCTTATAACCCCAAAATCAGAACCCCAGCCCTCACTCTTGCATTCTCCGTCTCTCTCTCTTCGGCTGCTCTCTCTCTCTCTATTTTTGGTCTTCTCCTTCCTCTGATTCTCCTCCATTGCCTGATAATTGGGCTTTTCTCGTGAAAATATCGTGATACCCTGAGAGTGAGAGTGAGCGTGTGAGCTTGGGGCTGGGGTTCGAGTCAACGGGGGGTTTTCCCGGTGCGCCGCCTTGGGTCGTGGTTCGAGGTGCTACCAGCGTCTGCCGGCGGCAGTTGTGGGAAAACGGGGAGCCGGTTTACTGTGGTGTTAAGAAAGGGGGTCGTTTTATGGAGATCTGAGCCGTGAGATTTCAGACCTACACTTCCCCTGTTCCGGCGACCGACAAAAAGGGGGTTATCGTTCCTTTTTGATTGATGTGTTTATTTTCTTCCTCCGTTTATTATTTTTGTCACCCACTGACTTTGTATCTAGGGTTTCAGGTAGCAACCGGAGGGTACTTCGAGCATTCAGGCCCGAATTGAAAAGAAATAGAAGCTGGGCTGTTTTTTGGGCTAACTACGGACAGAGTTGACCACTGTCCGGGCCCTTTGACCAAGCTCGTCGAAACAGAAAAAAGAGAAAAGGACAAATCTGACTTTCGGCATTCCGCTGCGCTCAAAAACCGATCAGCCATGAGTCGTTCGACGGTCGGCTACGCACCCAACAGTGTTAATTGATCATATGTGGCAAATGACATTGACATTTTATAAAAAGAGTTCTCCAATGCATCGATGTTAATGTTATATATGTGATAATTTATTTTATTTATTTTTAGAAAAAATAAAGAGAGAGAAATAACATGATTGGACGATATCTTTAATGTTATATATGTGATAATTTATTTTATTTATTTTTAGAAAAAATAAAGAGAGAGAAATAACATGATTGGATGATATGTTTAAAATTAATTGTAGACATTGTCAAGAGTAATGTCTAGAATTTAACATTGCTCTTGACAATATCAAGCATTTAATGTGCCACATAATTACTTTTATTCCATGTGTCAATTTTTTCACTTTCAACATTATTGCATTGGAGATGCTCTTATGGGCATAAGATGTGCCTGGCCTTCAGCCTACCTGCCGAAAATTTTCTTGCTAAAGGAATTTGACATAATTAATTATTTATGGTATTTATAAATATTATTAATATTACTTTGATAGTATATTATGAAGTTAATGAGAAAATTAATTAATGAAATAAATCTAACCTAATATTTATAAGATTTTTAGTTAATCTGTATTTATTGTTAATATTAAATTGATAGTATGTTATGTAGTTAATGAAATATTCAATAATCAGAATAATTCTAACACAATACTTATAAGAAATCATTATTTTTATAAGCAAATATATATTTTATAGATCTAAAAAACTACACCCATAGTTTCACACACATATAAGTGCGTCCAAATATATATTTTATAAATCTAAACATTTTTGTATTTGAATGAAATAAAAAATTAAAAATATATATTATCTTGCATAATATGTATTATGTAGGAATGAAAAAAATATCATTATTAGAATTTAATAAAAATCGAAATATATTTGGTCACTTACGGAATTACCAATGAAGGTGATTTTTAGTGTTTTTTTTTTTTTCTTTTTTTGAATAATTCATTAACTCATTTGGACCAACTTTATTTTTGGAATTTGTATTATTATGTTGTATATATATTTAATTATTTTTTTACATGTTATGTGTTTTATTTTATTTTCACTTAGTAAATAGTTTTCAACATAAATAAGAGATTATGTAAACCATATTAATATATTGAGTATTTATACGAGAATTATCATTTTTGTTATTAGTCGGATAATTATAACACTATATAATAGAACTTAAATCTTCAATAATTTTAATTCTTTGAATGGTTAGTAAATAAGCTCTACATTGATATATTATATATAATTTGATAAATAACATTGAAATATTAATCCATCAATATATTTTAATGAGTTCTATAGATAATAAGAATAATTATACTTTTATTTAATTATAATATATAGTTTTTTAATTCAATTCACATCTTAATCCCACCACATAAATTACTAAAGAAAAGATGAATATTTAAATTATATGTCATACGGTTAATAGAAGTGTGTAGAAACTATATTAATACATCTCATTTGAATTATATAGGATTATGAAATTAATTCTTCAAAATTCAATTAGTTTTTATCCTTTTGTTTATCATAAAGTTATATTTTGATATAGTTTGTATTATGATTATCCCAATTTTTTTAAATATTTTATTATATTAATCATATTTCTTTTATGCATTATAGCTATTAAAAAATAATTTATCAATATACATTTCGTGCATCGCACGAGAGGATTGCTAGTAATAGAAATAATAAAAAACAACTATTAGTTTATTGCACAATTATTGTTATGTATTTATTACATAATAAAAAAAATTGTTTGTTAGTTGATTATAACTTTTCGGGCAAATAAAAAATCTTACTTCTTACAATAATAGAATTTTTTTTACTTGGTAGTAAAATACTCATACTTGATGATAACATGAAATATGGGTAAAGAAAAAACTCTAGTGGCCAGTCGCTGGAAAGTCCGCATCGACTACGATTGGGTAGTCGCCAGAGACCAAATAGTTTTTGGCATCCGTACTATTGCCGGCTGTTTCACCCAGAAAATGACCAAAACCAAAACAAATATTCCTACTCGGAATATCCCGATCTTCTTGGAAATAAACCTGACCTGCACCCAAAAAATATGTTAGAAAGGACCACCAGAAGATTTCCGGTGGAAACCTCTCCGATGCTTAAGTCAGTTTAAGCGTTTTGTGTATTTTAGTGGGAAACGAAAGGAATGCGTAAGAATGTCATACCTCTCTCAGACTTAGGGCTGAGCTATTTATAACTTCCCCAGTGGGGACCTCTTCCGGGATCTCGGAAACAGAATCCGCAAATCTCGGGCCGTTATTCAAATTATCACGACAAGTGGGCCCACCTGTTCTCTCCTGGAAAATCATATTGCCTGACCTCCCATAAGTCTGACCTCCTATAACCCTTCTCTGAGGATTCGGATCAGATCAGGATGTTTCTCCTGACTCTAGGCTACTTGACCTTAATCTCATCCGAGAATTTAGGTAAAATAAGTATTATCCTGGGCTAGGGTAATTCCTTCAACTCACCTCAATTTATTTTTCCTGACCTTCTCTGAGAAAGCCAACTCTGGACATTCACATAGGCATAGTAGGCTAGCTTATTGAGCCCTTTCTTAGTGACATTCAACAAGGTCTACCTCAATCCAGGTCTCCTTATTCAGGTCATATCAACTCGTCCCCCCCGAAATGGTTGGGGTAGATCTATATACTTTTAGGGCTTCTCTTAGGAGGGATTAGGATCCTACGCACCTTTCCAAATTTCCGTATCTATTCAAATCCCAAAAAATACGCCTTTTGATCAGGTCAAATTAAGGATGACCTGTACCGTTTCGTATTCAGTGATGATTGGCGTTTGTCATGGATCGGAACGAATTCGCCGGAGCTTGTGAAATTAAGGCACAAATGGGGGAGAAATGCGACGGGCCAGATGTTGGAAAAGGGAAAGGAGTGAGTTGATGAGGTCAACGGGTTACCCGGGTTAGGGAGACGGTTTTGGATCGGGTTCTGAGTCTTTGTGGGCCGATTGGAGTTTATTATGTTTAATGGGCTTATGACCCATTCTTATTAATTCAGTTTTAATTCAATCTAGCCCGTTCTATTAGCTTTGTTTTTATTTGATTTGTTAAGATATTTTACTGGATGTAATGGGTTAGGGGACATGTGTATTTGGTCCCCCCAACCTTATGCTATATTTTGGCAACATTGGAAATGAAAGGATAAGCAACAAATTACATTTTTCATCTGTCTACCTAATTCTCTCTCTTCTCCCTTCTTCTCCAAGTTATTCTCATATTTTACATTTCATATTACATTGCAGCTAAATCCCAGAAAATACATATTGAATTAATATACAGAAATTACAGTATATTACAAGTGGTACTCAGAGCCGGTTGATTCCTTGAAATGGCAGATGGTACAAGACTCAAGGATCTTCAGGAGGCCCAAAAAACGCATTGATCAAGTTCTTCAAATGGAATCTGCAAAGAGAGAAGCCACTGAAATTAAATTACAGGAGCAGATTAATGGGATCAGCACTGATATAATGAACAAGTTTGATAACCTAGCACAGACTTTAGCCTCTATTCAGTTGCAGTTGCTCAACACAGAAAAAATGCAGAAACAACATGATGAAGGTTCTATTCTGGACACCACCCAGAAACTCCACCAGGCAACAACCAGTTATATCACACAAGATTACCCAAGATCAAACACACCAGAGCATAATCAGTCCACTCCCCAGGATTGATTTCCCCAGATTTGATGGGACTCAAGCTAGGTCTTGGATTTTAAAATGTCAAGGCTACTTCAAGCTAATCCCAAATATCCCAGATTCTCAGAAGGTGATTTTAGCATCTATGCATTTTGATGGCAAGGCTTCACAGTGGTATCAACAATTTTCAATCAGACAGATGGATTTAACATGGGCTCAATTTTTAGAAATATTATCAGCAAGGTTTGATGAGTTGAAAGAGACAAAAATCATTGCTGAATTTAATATACTGAGGCATACCCACTCATATGCTGATTATGTAGATAAATTTGAGGAGCTGAGGTCTTGTATGTTGCTTTTAAACAGTGGTTCATATTCTGAAGAGTACTTTATTGCTAGTTTTATAAGTGGTTTAAGTGAAGAGCTGCAGTCATTCATACACATGTTTGGCCCCACAACCCTTCAACAAACTATTGAGCTGGGAAAAAGACAGATACACACACTGGATGCAATTACTAGAAAGTTGAAGACCCCAATTAAATCCAGTTTACCCTTCATCCCTAGAAGGAATGAGACCAGTACAACCTTAAGACCACCACCAGTACCTAACAAACCACAGTTTAAACTGCTCACAACCTCTGAGATGGCTGCCAGGAGGTATAAGGGGTTATGCTACAATTGTGATGAATCTTTTACTGCAGGACACAGATGTAAAAACAGAATATCCTACCTAATCATGACTGAAGAGGAGGAGAATCAGCTTACTGAATCCTATATCAACCAAGAGCTTCCTGATCAGAAAGATGATGAGAACATGGAGGAAATTCAGATGTCAATAAACTCAATCTCAGGTGAAGGAGGACGTACTACTATGAGGCTTAATGGAACAGTGGGAAAGGACATGATGCACATTTTGATTAACACTGGGAGTACATTGAGCTTTATTCAAGAGACAACTGCTAAGAGATTGGGGTGTACTATTGAACCTGCTAATCCAATATTAGTGAAGGCTGCCAATGGGCAAAAAATGGTGAGTTCAACCAGAGTGGCTAGACTCAAATGGAAAATGCACGGACATTCTTTTTTATTTTCTCCTAAAGTCTTGGCAAATGAGGGATGTGACATAATTCTGGAGGGTGATTGGCTAAAATCATGCACCCCTGTGGAATTGGACTATGACAACATGACTTTTACTGTATCCTTGTTAGGAAAGAGGGTTAAGATACAAGCTATATCTTCTCCTAGTGAGTGTCATTTGATATCTGGACCTACTCTATCCAAGATGATTCATCAGGAATTGCCATCACAAGTGAAAGAGTTGTACTGGATTAAACCTAATTCTGACTCAGGGGATGATGCCACTGGATTTGAAGAGTTATTATCAGAGTTCCAAGATATCTTTGCAGAGCCACAAGAGCTCCCACCTGTTAGGGGTGTGGAGCATCACATTGTTTTGAAAGAGGGCAGCAACCCTAAACACCAATATCCCTACAGAGTGTCACATAACCAGAAAAATGAAATAGAGGGGATTATTAGGGATTTACTGAACTCAGGGATCATACAACATAGCAGCAGCCCATTTGCTTCTCCTGTTTTGCTAGTCAAAAAGAAAGATAACACTTGGAGGATGTGTGTGGACTACAGATACTTGAATAGTTTAACCATTAAGCATGATTATCCTATTCCCATCATTAATGAGTTATTATATGAATTAAAGGGGGATGAGTACTTGTCTAAAATTGATTTAAGGTCAGGGTACTTTCAAATTATGATGAGACCAGAGGATAGATATCTCACTGCTTTTAATACACACCAGGGGCAATAAGAATTCCTAGTAATGCCATTTGGTCTTTGCAATGCACCTGCTACCTTTCAGTCATTGATGAATCAGGTTTTTCAAACCATGCTAAGAAGATCAGTGTTAGTCTTTTTTGATGACATCTTAATTTATAGTAAGATAAAGGAGGATCATTACAAGGATTTGAGGGCAGTTTTGTTATTACTCAGGGAGAATGTTCTGTTTTCCAAAAGAAGTAAGTGCATTTTTGGGCAAAAGCAGATTGAGTATCTGGGGCATGTCATTTCCAAGGAAGGTGTAGCAACAGATCCTACCAAGATAAAAAGTATGGTTAATTGACCTACTCCTACCACCATCAAACAACTCAGGGGATTCCTAGGGCTCACAGGCTATTACAGGAGATTCATACAAGGCTATAGACTCATTAGTAAACCACTGACAAATTTGCTAAAAAAGGGGGGTTTCTCATGGAATACAGAGGCAGAAGTGGCTTTTGAAAAACTTAAGGGGGCTATGGTCACATCACCTGTACTAGCTTTGCTAGACTTTACCAAACCTTTTGTGTTAGAAACTGATGCCAGTGGAACTGGAATTGGGGCTGTATTAATGCAGGATGGGAGGCCTATTGCCTATATGAGTAAAACCCTGTGTAGCAAGATCAGGCCTTATCAATCTATGAAAGGGAGTTTCTTGCTGTGCTAATGGCAATACAAAAGTGGAGGCACTATTTACAAGGATGCAAATTTATCATCAAGACAGACCAACAAGCTCTAAAACATCTGTTGGATCAGGAAATAGTAAATCCAATGCAACAGAAATAGATCACCAAGCTTTTGGGGTTTGATTATGAGATTATTACAAGAAAGGGGTGGAGAACAAGGTTGCTGATGCCTTATCTAGACAAATGCCTTTTTCTGAGTCTTGTCATGCTATTACATCATCCATACCTACCTGGGTCCAACAAGTAGCTGCCAGCTATCCTACTGACCCTTTCTTTGCCAAGATATTAAAAGCAACGACCATAGATCCTAACTCATATCCTGAGTTTATCTTACAAGGAGAGGTCATCATCTATAAGGGGAAGATAGGGGTGGGGAATGACCCTAATCTCAGAAGAACTATATTGACAGAGATGCACAATTCAGCATTTGGAGGGCATTCAGGTATTTTGGGTACTTACAGGAGGACTAGCAGAATTTTTTATTGGCCACTGATGCGGAGAGAGGTGGAGGAATGGGTTAAACAATATGAAGTGTGTGCAAAATGCAAGAGTGAAGGGGGTTTATATCCTGATCTACTTCAACCTCTACCTATTCCCCAGCAGGCTTGGACTCATATTTCCATGGATTTTATTGAAGGGCTTCCTACATCTTTTGGGAAGGATGTGGTTTTGGTGGTTATTGACAGATTAACCAAATATGGCCACTTTATTGCTCTAACACATCCCTACACTGCTGCTACAGTTGCTAAACTATTCTTGGACAACATATACAAATTGCATGGGCAACCCCTACATATTGTTACTGATAGAGACAAGGTTTTTAYTAGTTCCTTTTGGAAGGAACTTTTCAGGGCAATAGGCACTAAACTRGATTTTACATCTGCCTACCACCCTCAGTCAGATGGACAAACTGAAAGGCTAAATCAATGCCTTGAAAATTATCTCAGATGCATGACTCATAACAATCCTAAACACTRGGTCAAGTGGCTTTCCYTAGYTKAGTTTTGGTATAACACTAATTACCACACAAGCCTAAAKTCTACACCTTTTCAAGCYCTATATGGTTATCAACCTCCTAMTGCATTCATGGAATCACACATCATCACCCAAAATTCAGATGCTACAGAATTCATTCAAAACAGGCAGCAATTCATACATGACCTCAGAGAAAACCTAAAACTTRCACAACAACGCATGAAATTCTATGCAGATCAACACAGAGAGGAGAAACATTTTGAGGTAGGGGATTGGGTGTATTTAAAGCTACAACCTTTCAGGCAAAATTCTATTGCACTCAGGAAAAATCACAAACTTTCTGCCAGATTTTATGGATCCTATAAAATTTCAGAAAAGATTGGGAGAGTAGCTTACAGATTGGAACTCCCAGAGGATGCTAAGGTCCACCCGGTTTTCCATGTGTCCCTTTTGAAGAAGAAGTTGAGCCCCAATTAGGTACCGCCACGTACTGCTCCCCTCCCGCTGTTGGATGAAGATGGGGAATTTTAGGTTTCTCCCCGTGAATCAATTGGCCAACGGGTTGTACGAAGAAGAAGGGGAGAGGTTAGTCAATTTCTTATACACTGGGAAAATGATAACAAACGCAACGCAACTTGGGAGGATGAAGGGTACTTACACAGCTTGTTTCCAAAATTTGATCCTTGGAGACAAGGATTTTCGGAGGCGGGCGGTATTGTCATGGATCAGAACGAATTCGCTGGATCTTATGAAATTAGGGCATAAATGGGGGAGAAATGCGACGGGCCAGATGTTGGAAAAGGGAAAGGAGTGAGTTGATGAGGTCAACGGGTTCATGCGGGTTAGGGAGACGGTTTTGGATCGGGTTCTGAGTCTTTGTGGGCCGATTGGAGTTTATTATGTTTAATGGGCTTACGGCCCATTCTTCTTAATTCAATCCAGCCCGTTCTATTAGCTTTGTTTTTATTTGATTTGTTAAGATATTTTACCGGATGTAATGGGTTAGGGGACATGTGTATTGGTCCCCTGGAAATGAAAGGATAAGCAACAATTTACATTTTTCATCTGTCTACCTAATTCTCTCTCTTCTCCCTTCTTCTCCAAGTTATTCTCATCTTTTACATTTCCTATTACATTGCAGCTAAATCCCAGAAAATACATATTGAATTAATATACAGAAATTACAGTATATTGCAGCGTTCCAGCTAACCTCCTAGCGTACAGTACCTTCACCATTCAGTGGTTGCACGGATCCCATAAAACTCGTGCTTTTAGGTCAGACCATGCCCTTTAAGGATGATCTGTAATGTCTGACTTTCCTTCTTTCAACGGTTGGGATCTCCACCTGTCCCCTCAAATACTGTGCCACTGCGGTGCATTAAATGCAAAAATCCCATCAAATCCCTCCTTTTTCTCAAAAGACTCAATTTCGAATTTATCCTACTTACTTCTCTCGCAATTCATCTCCCATATTTCCTCCCTCAAGGCTTACTTTAATTTCTCACTCTCTCATCTTCTCCAGAGAATATTTTCTCTCTCGCTCTCTCTCTTAACTGGCGGTTGAAATCTTTGAGATTAACACTTTCCTTCTATTTCCATCACCAGGTACCCATCCGATCCCTTTCTTTTCATAAATGTCTACTCAATCATATTCTTCTCCTTCTACTCCGGCCACCGCGGCGTCTTCCGACACGTTGTCTAATTCCTCCACCGCGACGTCCTCTCCCTCCTCGCTGTCCTCCTTTGAATATCCGCCTCCTACTCCCGTACACCCCAACATTTCCTCCATCCTTAGCGATAAATTCGTCGAGGAACACTGTTATAAATATAGGATTCTCGAGGAGTTTTCTCTAGTCAACCCCCACCTTGGTGCTCTGGCGTGCCAAGCACCTGCCAACCACCTGACTTTCTTCGCCGATCAGTTTCTTGAGGGGTTGCGACTCCCCATGAACCCTCTAATATTGGAAATTGCCTGTCTGTACAAAATCCATGTTCACCAATTCGTTCCCAATTCTTTCCGAATTATTATAGGTTAAGACCTGGCCATGCGGTACGCTTGTGTGGACCCTATAGCCAAACCTTTTACCAGCTCTTCCAGGCCAAAAGCTCTCCTCCAGGCTGCTTTTACTTATGCGCCAGGCCTGGCGTTCTGTTTCTGAGCGGAATCCCTTCCTCCAACAAAGCCTGGAGGAAGAAATTCGTATTCGTACACTGCTCTGAGGATTGGGGCTTTCCCTCAAAGCCTATTGAGCAGCTACCTCCTCAGCCACATCTGTCTGTGGGAGATAGATCTATTCGGTTGCAAACAATAATATCTACCCTTAATGAAAGTGTTTTCCATCTCTCTCAACTCCTACTTCCCTTCGTTTTAGATTCTTTTCAATGAGCGAGAAGAGTTTTCCTGCCCTGGCATCTTTATCTTGTCTTGCATTATCTTTTGTAGTCAACTAATTCTCTTTTCTTTTAAGTAACCATGATGCAAGAAATGATAGCCGCCCGCCAACAAGGGGCAGGGACTGCTCCAGAGCAGAGACACCAAGAGACCGATCCTTCTTCTTCGGCAAGGAGAGACTCTGGCTCTTCCAGGGCACCTCCCCACTTTGAAGTGGAGACAATCATCCCTTCCGATTCTGGAGATAAAAGAGCTCCCCCCGCGGCCAAAAGGGCAGGGATTACCCCGGGCACGACGGTTCTTCCAACATCTGCGCCATCCAATCCCAATGCTAACCTTCTCTTCAATTCATCAGTTTTGAAGTGCTCTAAGAATGTAGCCCTCCATTTCATTCGCGGGCAATGTCCTGCCTTTGATTGGCGTGTCTTAGAGAAAATATCATATCCTGAGCTCCTGGAATCGTGGTGTTAGGATGAAGCCCGGGTAGGTTCCTTTTCTTCTACCCTCTTTCCTTTGCCTTTCCAGCTTCTTTTATTTAACTCTTTTCGTAATTAGGCGGCCGCCAAGAAGGCTATTCTGGAAGCTCGAGCAATGAGTTCCATTATGAACTCTGACTTGGCATGGGAGCATAAGGCACTGCAAGAGAAAGAGAAGCGCTTGCATGCTCTGGCTAAGGAGAGAGGGTCTGAGCTGAGAAAGCTCAATGCTGAGGTGGCAGAGATGAAAAAGGCTCAGGCAAAAGTTGTTGAGATGGCCCGTCATGAGGCACGAGATGAATCTCTGGCAGAGGCTAGGAGCTTGGCCAATGAGATCTTGGCCAAGGCTCGGGAAGGATGGGAGACGGAGTTTCTAAACTCCGAGAAGGGGTTAAAACTGATCCAACATACCCGGGAGGTGACCCGCCAAGCTTTCTTGGGATCTGAAGAGCTCTACGCTTTGCTCGTCCCAGAGAAGATGGCCTACTATCACTTTTACCTAGATGTGCAGACCAAATTGGCCACGGATCATCCTGGCCTTCCTTTTGACCGAAATTTTCCCCTCAAGACGCCTCCCAAGCTAACCTCTTTCACTCATGTTCCCGAGCAAGATTGTCTGCACAAGGTTGAGGCACATGAGTTTGCTGGGCACGTCCTCGCCACTCTCTATGCTCCATAACCAAAGCAGTCTCATTCAGACCAGGCCTTGACCCTTGCTCTTCCTACATCTACTCCTTACCCCACCTTCGCCGGTCTGGGCGAGATTCACGGTGGGGCCTCCCTTGGATATTATCCCGCTGAGGAAGCCGTGGATCAACTGGAGCCAGAGCTGGATGCGGAGGCTTAGATGTAGTATAGACTTGCCTGCTTTTGTTCTCTTTCTTTCCAATTTGAATGCTATCCTTATATATACTCTTTGTTGCGCTGATTTCTTATATATATGTATTTTCACTTGCTTTTTCTTCACTTCATAATGGCCTCTTCATCATCACTCGAGATTGAAACTCTCAAAAAGAAAAATCTTTCATTCTTCAACGAAAATTTTCAACTCTCCGAAGAAAATGCTCAACTTCAGGAGAAACTCCTGCAGATGCGCAAACTTTTATAATGGAAAAGGCCGAAGAAACAATTTTACAAACGGGAATGGGCGGAGCTCCGCCTGCTCAACTGCCAACTCCAAGAGGAGAAGGCTGATCTCCTTGAATCAGTGATTTGATTAACCACCGCCGCTAGCGAGGCTCATTCTGCGATGGACCGAGCATCCAGGTACCGTCAACGTCTCCATGCGACTAGCGCGAACTCTGGTGTGTTAGACGAGTTTTATCTTCTAATAAGAGGATCTCTTCCCATCCATGATGTTCTTGATGTATTTTTGGCTTTTTCTGGCAATTTTCTTTAGACTGCTTTTCCCTCATGTATATGTAATCAAAGTTGTGGAGTTAATAAAAGCTCGCTATGTTTCTTATTATTTTTGCATTCCTGGTATCTAATTCTTGTTCTGCTAGCCTTGTGCTTTGAAAAGCTCTTGGATAATCAAGTTAGGACTGCCATGAGCATCCACCTTTAATATTTAAAATTGACAATCGGGTCAGGAAATTCATGGGCGTCCGCCCTTAGACACTTCAAGCGTTTAAAATTTTGAACTGACAATCAGGTCAGGAATTTTACGGACATCTGTCCTTAACTAATCCTAACTTTAAAATTTTTAAACTAACAATCAGGTCAGGAATTTTACAGACATCCATCCTTAGCCAATCCTGGCTTTAAAATTTTAAACTGACAACCAGGTCAGGAAAAATGGGGCATCCGCCCTTAGCCAATCCTGGCTTTAACTGACAATCAGGTCAGGAAAAATGGGGCATCCACCCTTAGCCAATCCTGGCTTTGACTGACAATCAGGTCAGGAAAAATGGGCATCCGCCCTTAGCCAATCCTGGCTTTAACTGAAAATCAGGTCAGGGAAAATGGGGCATCCGCCCTTAGCCAATCCTGGCTTTGACTGACAATCAGGTCAAGAGAAATAGGGTATCCGCCCTTAGCTAATCTTGGCTTTGACTGACAATCAGGTCAGGAAAAATGGGGCATCCGCCCTTAGCCAATCTCGGCTTTGCGAGTCTTGGTCAATTTGTAACAAGAATGTGAATAAAATCAAATTATCTTTATAAATAAGCTTCCCAAAATATCCTTACACGTAAAATTTTCATAAATTTGATATATTCCATGCTCGGGGTATCTCAACTCCATCCATTTGTTCCAATTCATAAGCACCGCATGCCAAAACTTTTGTGACTCGGCATGATCCCTGCCACGTGGCGTCCAACTTTCCCTTAGACTTGCCCAGATCAGCCTTACGTAGGACAAGGTCTCCTACTTGGAAATATCTTTTCAGGACTGTCTTGTTATATGATGCCTGAATCCGTCCACTTATATGCTTCATCTTAATTGCAACCCGATCTCTTTTCTCTTTGATCATATCCAGCGCGTCCTGCACCAATGCGTTGTTTTGACCTTCATCAAAGCTCTGTATTCGGTGAGTTTCTAAGATGACTTCTGCAGTAATAACGACATCCATGCCATATACCAGGCTAAAGGGGTTTTTGCCCGTGCTCTCTTTGGGGTTAGTACGATAAGCTCAAAGGATCGAATTGAGCTCCTCTACCCACTTGCCTCCTGATCTTTCCAAGTGTGTTTTGATCCCTTATAAGAGAATGTGATTTGTCACTTCAACTTGACCATTTGCTTGCGTATGGTAAACAGATGTGAAGTGTTGGTCAATTCTCATCTTAGTACACCAAGCTCTGATTTTGGACCCCGTGAACTGGGTGCCATTATCTGAAACCAGGACCCTGAGAATTAACATATAATGTTTTTCCAAATGAAGCCCATCACCGCATCCTCTGTAATTTCCGCCAGAGCTTCAGCTTCCACCCATTTGCTGAAGTAATCGATAGCCACAATCAGGAATTTCTTCTGAACCGGGGCCATGGGAAATGGCCCAACCAAGTCTATTCCCCATTTCACGAAAGGGCAAGTAGAGCTCATCGTCATGAGCTCTTCTGCTGGTCGGTGGGTTAAGGGAGACATCTTTTAGCACCTTGCACACCTTTTAACAAAGTTTTCAGCCTCTTTCCGCAGCAATGGCCAAAAATAGCCGACTCTCGTTATTTTTCTAGCTAGGGTCCTTGCTCCCATGTGGTTGACGCAACATCCCTCATATTTTCTTTAAGAAGTTGAGCACCCTCTTGCCATCTTAAACATTATAGGAGAGGCTATCCGAATCCCTGTCTAAACAGCTCTCCTTTTCTAAGTACGCTTTAAGAGGAGAGCGACAATCCTCCTCGCCTTCCTCTACTGCATTTACTTCCTCCTCTCGATATTCCCTATGAGCCATCAGTAAAGTGATTACCCTTTCCTAAAAATCGACTGCTGAGCTGGCCACTTTAGCTAAGTAATCAGCTCGACTGTTCCCTTCTCTGGGAATTTGCTGAACATTCAAAGCATCCAAAATACTGGTCAGCTCACGAAATTGGTCCAAGTATTTTTTCATTTGCCCCTCTCTTTTTTCGAATTCTCCTCCGATCTGCTTACAGACAAGCTATGAATCTACACTTGCTCGTATCCGTTCTGCTCCCAGCTCTTTCACCATTTGGACTCCCCTCAACAGTGCTTCATATTCGGCCCTATTTTTGGACAGAGGATAGTTCAGTCGAACTAAGTATTCCGTAATTACCCCTTATGGGTCGACCAAGACTAATCCTACGCCACACCCTGAGTTTTCCACTGAGCCATCCGTGAAGATTGTCCATTCTTTCTTTTCCTCGACAGAGATGGCCATCTCTTGCACAAAATCAACTATTGCCTAAGCTTTGATTGCCAATGTAGCCTTAAATGTATGTTGAATTTGCTCAACTCAATTATCCACTTGATGAATCTCCCCAAAAAATCTCTGGCTTGCTCATTACGGATTTCAAAGGTAAATTAGTACGAACTATAATCTCATGGGAGAGGAAATAAGGTCAGAGTTTCCGAGCAGTTCCAACCAGCGGTACCACGGCTCTTTCGATCTCTACATATCGGAGTTCATCCTCATGCAAGACCTTGCTCCAATAGTATACTAATTTCTGCGACTTTCCCTCCTCCCGAATTAAGATTGTGCTCACCGCTAACTTCACCATGGACATGTACAAAATCAACAGTTCCCCTATGATCGGCTTAGTTAGCAAAGGCATTTTTGCCAAGTGTTCTTTCATCTTTTGAAATGCCTCCTGACATTCCTCATCCCAGTGGAATCAAGTTTTCTTTCATAATGACCTGAAGAATGGTAAGATCTTCTCCGCCGACTTTGAGACAAACCTGCTTAGGGCATTGATTCAACTTGCCAGACACTGGACTTCCTTGGCATTTTTGGGGGATGGCATATCTATGATAGCCCTAACCTTTTTCGGGTTGGCCTCCCCCCTTTCCGTAACCATGTACCCTGGGAATTTTCCCGCTCTTACTCTAAATGCACACTTCTTCGGGTTTAACATCATCCTATATCTTCTCAGGGTGTTGAAGGTTTCCCTCAAATCCTCTACATGGGATGTCGCCTTAGCACTCTTAACCAACATGCCATCTACGTAGACTTCCATGTTCCTCCCAAGCTGGTTCTTAAACATTTTTTCCACCAGTCTTTGATACGTGGCTCCTGCATTTTTAAGACCAAATGGCATTACCACATAACAATATGTTCCTTTTGGCGTTATGAAGCAGACCCGCTTCCAATCTTCCTCTACCAATTTGATTTGATGATAGCATTGCGAGGCATCCATCATACTCAACAATTCGCATCCAGATGTGGAATCCACCAGCTGGTCTATCCTCAGCAACGGATAGTGATCCTTAGGACAAGCGCGGTTGAGGTCTCTAAAGTCGATACACATTCGCCAATCCTCTTCTATTTTTGGGACTAGTACAGCATTGGAAAGCCACTCTGGAAATTGTATCTCCTTGATGTGTTTGGCACGTAATAGCTTATCTACTTCTACATCAATGGTGGCCTCCTTCTCAGGTCCGAAGTTCCGCTTTCTCTGTTTTATGGGCTTTGTTGCAGAGCTTATATTAAGATGATGCTCTACTACTGTCAGGTCAATTCCCTCTAGGGCTTGGGGAGACCAGGCAAAAATATCCGCGCTAACCCTCAAAAGCATGACCAACTCTACCAAGACCTCCGGGCTCAAGATTGTTCTTACCTGCAGAACTCGACTATTGTCCCCCGGAGTTACCTCCACCAACATCAGGTTTTCATCCCTCTGAATCAGCTCAGGTCTGTCCACTTCTGTTCGTGCCCTCTTGATCTGTCTTTCTTCCTCATTTCGCCGAATGCTTTCCACATACGTCTGGCGTGATGTGTACTGTTCTCCTCGAACTTCAACCACTCCATCCTGAGCTAGAAATTTTAACTTGATATAATAGACTGAAATTACCGCCTGGAATTTGCTTAGGGATGGTCTTCCCAACATAACGTTATAAGAAGAAGCTGCATCAACCACCAATAATCGTACCGACCTGGTTTGTCTGAGCGGCTCTTCCCTAAGTGTGACCAGGAGGTTTACTGCGCCAAGAGGTTTCAACGCTCCTCCTGCAAAACCCACCAGCGAGGTCGTGACCTCTTTTAATTCTATATCCAAATTCATCTTCCTGAAGCAGTCATAAAACATGATGTCCACTGAACTTCCCATATCCACAAAGATCTGCCGAACATTATAGTTAGTGATAGTAGCTGTTATGACTAAGGCATACATATGTGGATTCAGGATATCATACTCATCCTTGGACCCAAAGAAAATGTTTGGACTCGGTGCTATTTGTCCTACCTTGCGTGCTCTTTTAACCAGGTCTTTCACTGCTCGCACATAACTATTCTAGGTCCACTTAGAATGTTGGTCCCATTCTCCACCGGTGATCATTACGATTTCACCTCGTACGACCTGAGCTTGGTCACTCCGTCTCCCACTGTTTCGTCCATTATCCTGCTCATGCTTATTTCCTTGAGGTCGGTCTCTTCTGCGGGAGTCAGACCTGGATTCTTCCCTTCTCATTTGTACATACTCCTTGAGGTGCCCCGCCTGCACCAACCTCTCTAGCTCATCCTTCAAGTGAGTGCACTGATCTGTATCATAACTGTATTCGTTATGGTATCGGCAGAATTGGTCATATCTTTCCTCCGCGGCTTCTGAGAGTAAGTTTTAGGCCATTTAAGATCAGGGTGCCGCTCTATTGCTTGTAGAATCTCTCCCTGAGGTGTAGCCAAAGGTGTGTATCTGTCGAAACGGGGATGCCCTCTAACAAGATCAGTCCTGGGTTTCTTTATCGTGATCCTGTCTTCCCTGTCTGGTCGTTCTCTTCTCTTTTCCCCATCTTCCTTGATCTTCAAGGCCTCCTATAGATGAATGTACTTTTCTGCTCATTCCAGGATCTCTCCGAATTTCAGTGCTGTCTTCACGACCAACGACTAAGAAAATTCTCCACTCCTAAGCCCCTGAGCTAGAGCGTCAACGAGGAGCTCTTCAGATGCTGATGGTACCTCTAGCTTTGCATCTGTGAATCGCTTGATGTATGAGCAAAGATTTTCATTTTCCTTCTGTTTCAAGCTGAATAATTCCATAGGCATTTTCTAGTACTTCCTACAGCTTGTAAACTGGTGTAAGAATGTTGAGCTGAGTTCGTCAAAGTTGCTTATGGACCGTGGAGGCAACTGGCTGAACCATAGCTGGGCCGACTTCATAAAGGTCGTCGGGAAGACCCTGCACATGACGGCATCAGAAAACTTATGCAAGGTAGCCGTGATCTCAAATCGGCTCAGGTGATCCCATGGGTCTGTTGTTCCATTGTATTCAAAACCCATGGACCGGTAAGAAGCCGGCACATTGATTTGCAAGTTTTTATACATATTTTTCTTACCAATTTTTTATCACGTTGCGTGTGTTTTGCTTGCTTTTAGGTGTTTTAGGAGTCGAGTTGGCCGTTTTTTGTTATTTCTAGGTTTTCTTAATTTTTGTACGTTTTATTATTAGTTTTCATAGTTTTTCACTCTTTCATTTTTCTCTTGGCCGTAGGACGTCCAAGCGGGCCCGCGCTCGTTTGGGATCATTTTTACTCGACTCGGAAATGGACGAACAAGCAAGGAAGTTCAAAGGATGAGGTTCAATAAACCGGCGGACGTGAAAAGAACGAGGAATCGAGCCGGGTGCAGCAATCCAGTCGACCGACTGGAAGTTCAGTCGATCGACTGCCTTTCTAGTCGATCGACTGAAATCCCAAGATTGACTGCATTCCCGGGACTTTTGGCCATTTTGGACGACGCAGCCGATCAACTGCCGACATGGCCGATCGACTGAAAAGCAGATTTTTCGCCACTTTTGGACGAATTTGCCCCTTTGTGAAGGATAAACAACCAGACGTCATTTCATTCACAAACAACTTGTAGCTAAGGACTTTTTCCTCCCAGGAAGCTCCTCCAAACCATAGCCAATATTTCCCTTTTCTTTTGATCAACTTAAATCCTAGTAATTAGCTAATTAGCTTTAGTTTAGTTAAGTGTTAGATCTTCATTAGCTAAGTTGTTCAAGCTTTGGTTTAGATTTCTTTTGTGAAGAATCCTTCAAGTTTCCATTTCCTCTTCAAGCTTTTTGTGGGATCATACATTTGGTAATATCTTTCTATAATATAGTTTTATTTTCATGTTATTTCTTTTAATCTTGTGTTGATGCTTGGATCATAGTTTAGTTGTTATTTTGGTTATAAAAACTTCCATTTTCATTTTATAGCTTTCTAGCTTTTAAACTTATGCTTTTAAGTTTTTAAGATGTTTAGATCAATTTCTAAGTTTTTAAAAGCTTAATAAAATCTTCCTTTTTAAATCTTTGATTTTTGTTAAATTAATATTGACTTTTTCAAATAAGCATGATTTTAATTTTCCCTCCATTTTCCTTAATTTAAATTATAAGCTTTCTTAGTTAACTAGTTTAGATTAATCGATTTTAAATAAGCTTTAATTTCCTTTTCGTATTTTAATATTTTCAAAACTTCTATTTCAATTTAAAGTTTAGTTATAAAAACCGAAACCAAATCAATGACTACTGCTTTCCTAGTTTAGATTAGTTCAATTTCGATCGACAATAAGAGCAAATAAGAGACCGACAAGCCGATAACATCCATCCTCGAGAGACACAACTCGGGAAGAGCTCGCCGCCCTACAACCGGCTCCGTACTCTTGCGGAGACGGATTCCGAAATAGCGCATCGAGGATTCGTCGATCAAAAATTTGGCGCCATTGCCGGGGATGGATTAAGGCGAATGGTGCTCTTAATTACTCTTATCGTTAACGTAGTTAGTAGTTAGATTAGTTCGTTGTTTTACATTCGATACGTGTAATCTTTTGTCATTTGTTTTGTATGCAAGGTGGGTCCGATGTCCCGTTACCTCCGCTAGTATCACCGATAATCGAGGAACGAACGATGGCAACTTTGTTCGAGAGCCCGATTCCGCCCGCCCACACTCTAGATGATCAAAGGATGCCTCCGCCGCTTAATTGATCCGGCCGAGGATGGCAAACTACCGAGTTAGTTTGCCATACGACAACCCTTACATCAAAACTCCCGAATATCCAAATCCATACACCACTCCCGAATATGACGACCCGTATGCTTCAATCGGGAAAGAATGGATCTACTCTTCCGATCATTATGACCCAAATCCTCCACATTCACCTCCATTTTCATATCCCCATAACCCGAGCATAGATCCGTATGCACCGACTCTTGATCCTTTTGATCCGGGTTTTGACGATCCATATGTTCCACTCGCCCTTCCTTCGAGCTACGATTCTTGCAATCTACCCACCTCGAGCTCGTATACCCTGAGCGATGACCCTTATACCTCACTCTTTCAAGATTCGTCTACGTCCCAACTCCCGGACGTGGAGTCTCTCTTAGCCGACCTCATTGAACGCCTCGCTCGCATGGAGACTCATGCAAAACAAATTGCCAATGACGTGGACGAGCTTAAGGAACCGTGCTTTAACGAGATGCCCTTCTTGGAGGTGGTGGTGCCCACAGTTGGTGACGGCGATTCGAGAATTGACGATCTTTTGAAAGAGGAGCGCTATGAGGTGGATTCAGAGGATGAGGAGAATGGGTCGGAAGACAACGTAACCCCTCTCGGGTATTGTGAAGATATTGTAGTGGAAAGTGAGGGGGTGTTATCTTTGGGTTCTCCGATTGCACTTGGATTGTCGAGCTTACCTACTTTAGGCGACGAAGATATAGTTGTGCGGATCTTGGAGGATGTGGAGTTGATCAAGCCTCTTTTTCCACCACCCGACGCTTTATTACTACTTGAACAAGAGGAGATGGAAGAGGACGAGGAAGATGTGCGGGGTCCTACTATCTCGTGCCCGACCACATCTATTTCTAAATTCGAGAGAGAGAAGATGAAGGTCGGGGAGACGGAGAAATACGCCGACCCGTTTTGGGATGATCATATTTGGGTGGTTGACTACTCACCCTTACGACCACCGAAGCAAGCCCACGTTCTTCATGTCTTGATCTTCCGGCTTGCCCAACACGCCCGCCTTGGTGATTTTGATCACCCGGTGTGTCTACTCGAGAACACCAAGGTGTGGCATGATCGTCACCTCTTCTTGGATCCCGGATAACGTTTTTGTATAACATTTGAGCGAACGACGTTAACCAGACGCGCTACGTGGGAGGCAACCCACGACGTTCTAACCCTTTCTAACTCTTTTCTTGTTTTTCTTTTAATTTTGTGTATATTCTATCTTTAAGTAGTGTTAATGGAGTTTTTGGGTTTGTGTAGGTTCAGCCATGGAGTCTTGGGAGAAAAGAGGATCGAAAATAGAGGTTGGCTGCTGAATTGCACTCGATCGACTGAATACCTAGTCGATCGACTGGTATGTAGTCGATCGAATGCCCAAATGACTTGCAGGATAAAATCGACTGGATTCCAGAGTTTTTCAAGATTTTTGGCAAATCAGTCGATCGACTGGGAACATGCGAATTGACAGCCAGTCGATCGACTGGCGCACGATCGACCGACACGGCGAAATCGACTGGATTCCTGAAAAATTTTAAGCTTTTGACAAGAGCAGTCGATCGAATGTCGGCAGTCGATCGACCGCAATCGATCGACCGAGGAGTGCAGTCGATCGACTGCCCGGACTGCCCAGAGACCTGCGGTTCTATATAATGCCAGTCGATCTTTGTCCTCCCCCAAACCAATCGACCGAACAAGAAAAAGAGAGGCAGCAAAATATAAAAAAAAAAACGCAGAAAGATATAAAAAAAGGAGGGGGAAAATGACTTTAGTCGATCAACGGCGAGAAATTACGCGGGAAATTAAGTTTTTTTTCCCTTCCTCTCTACATTCAAACCTCTCCTTGGGAATAATCCGATTTTTCGTTCCATTTTCGAGCCATTGTTCGAGGTACTTCGCTTAAACGATCTTTTGGGGAAATTTGTTATTGTTGGTTGCATTGGTTGTGTTGGTTGTGTTTTGGGTAGGATATGGGAGCCATTTTCATATATTTCCATATTCAAAAATCTTGCCCACCAAGTGTTCGACGAAATGCCCCAGTGAGCATTTGGTTTGAATTTTTCTCGTTTTTTCCGTTGTTCTTCGTTCCTTTCGATTTTTGGAACCCCCCACTACAAATCCGTCTACTCTTGTTCCTATTTCCCTCTTTTACCATGGACGACCTCTCCGATGACGAAGTTTTCAACCTTCCCCAATACCCCGATATCGCCGGAGCTTACGGTGCCCCCTTCCCCATCTACTCCACATACGAGGGGGAACTTTTTCAAAATCTATATCTGCGACATTTTGCTACCCCGCGCTTCGTCAATATCGAGCGTTTGGACGGGTGGGTGGCGAATGGGGACTTTGATGGGTTCGGCACCTGACTGCTCCATTTCATCGACGCAATGAACGGCCGATTGTTCGCGTCTTTCCGGGCACCGGCTTATCGGGAGCTAGTGCTCGAGTTCTTCACCTCTTACCAGGAAACCGACGACGGGGGTTTTAATGTCCGGTTTGGGGGAATTGAGCACCGGATCTATCAAGGGGTGCTCCAAGAGGTGCTCGGGCTTAATTGCCAATAGTTTTCGTCCACGCGGCTGCACGGTTTTAGTCCGGAGGAATTTTGGGGAAGTATCACGGCTGGACGTGGTATCCGTGATCGTTACTCGGCCTCGGCGATCACCGACTTGGCACTACTTGGGGCCTACAAATTCTTTTCCCACGTCCTGATGGGAAAGCACGAGAGCACCAACCTCACCCATCACGAGCTATACGTGCTTTGGTGCCTGTGCAATGGACATCAGGTCCCGTTTTTCCCGTATATCTGTGGACAGATTCGAGGGATTCGGAAGATGAGGGGAGGAAGCGTTGCCCGAGTCGGCATGGGGCCGATGATCACCGATCTTGCCCGTTACTTCAGGTTTGAGGCCGAGGCGGCCAACATGACAAGGGTCGATCTTGTGGAGTTGGTTTTCAAAATGCCGAAAATCCTGGCGAACCCAAACCCTGGACGCCAACGCCACCGGGGCAATGAACAAGGCGGGGCCGGCGACATCCCGAACACCAGTTCCGGCGCGCAGTTTGGAGCGAGCACGAGCCAAGCGGCAGTCCCGCAGTACGGAGGTCCGAGCACCGGCTCGGGTTCCGAGATGGGTTGGAACGATTTCCAATATGCCGTGTTTTCCCGNNNNGGCTTGACTGCCAATAGTACTCATGCACGCAGGTGCGTGGTTTTCACGCGGATGAGTTTTGGGGGAGTATCACGGGCGGACGTGGTACCCGGGATCGATACTCGGCGTCGGCGATCGTCGACCTGGCACTGCTTGGGGCTTACAAATTCTTTGCCCACGTCCTGATGGGCAAGCATGAAAGCACCAACCTTACTCGGCAAGAGATATACGTGCTTTGGTGCCTATGCAATGGACATCCGGTCCCATTTTTCCCGTTGATCCGAGGACAAATTGAAGGGATTCGGAAGATGAGAGGAGGAAGCATCGCCCGAGTCGGCAAGGGGCCGATGATCACCGTTCTTGCCCGCTACTTCGGGTTTGAGGCCGAGGCGGCGAACATGACATGGGTCGATCTTATGGAGTTGGTGTTCAAAACGCCGAAAGTCCCGACGAACCCAAATCCTGGATGCCAACGCCACCGGGGCAATGAACAAAGGCGAGGTCGGCGACGTCCCAAACACCAGTTTGGGCGCGCATTTCGAAGCAAACACGAGCCAAGCGGCAGTCCCGCAGTACGGAGGTCTGAGCACCGGCTCGGGTCCCGAGATGGGTTGGAACGATTTCCAACAGGCCGTGTTTTCCCGCTTCAACCAGCTCAACACCCGTTTCAACCGGCTCGACGAGGGGCAGGCAAGAAACGACCGAGCTTTCCGCGGCCTCCATACCCGGCTCCTTTTGGTCGAGAGTCGGATGCGTCACGACGACGACGACGACGACGATGACGATGATGGCGGCGAGGGAAAAAACGACGAGGAGGAGGAGGAAGACGAGGACGCGAACCTCCGTGCCCGACCTAGGAGACATCGTTAAATCTCCTAGTTTATCCTTTGTTTATTTTTTTTGTTTATTGTTTTTGTGTGTTATTTTATTTTATCTTTCGATTATATTCTTTTATTTCTCGTCTCGACTCTTGTAAAAAAAAAAAATAATAATAAAAAGAAAATAAAAAAAAATCCTTTTACTTGCTTTCGTTTTTGTATATAGTTTAATTTCATTTTCTTTGAATATATTCTCAAAATATAAAACAAATTTGAAAAATAAAATCCAAACAAATTAGAAAATTCAAAAAATCAAAAAGATTCTCGTTTTTGTAAATAGTTTATTTTTGTGCAGATTTCCAGACTGACCTACCTTGTAGATAGCTTGTTTCTTGCCTCGGTTCCCGGCGACGACTTTTGCACAACCACGACGACACAAGCTCGGACATAGGGGCGTTCTCTTTTCCCTACATCTTTTTACTGCTTTTCTTAGCTTAAATACGCAATGAGGACATTGCTAGGTTTTAAGTGTGGGGTGGTTAGAGTTCATCCTAGGCTTTTAATTTCGTCGTATGCTTGCTTGTGTTAATTTGAGTAACGTGTGTGCTATTATTGCTTGGACCCTTGGCGAAGTGACGCGGTTTTGATGATTTGTTAGGGTCTCCGTTCGGTTTTAGCTTCGTGCTATCCTTGTGCTCGTTTAGAACTAGTGCCTCGACTAGCCCTCGTCATCAAACGCTCTCTTTAGGTTTTTGTTTTGTAATTTGGGGTCATCAATTGCTCCACGTGCTCGATCGAGAATATTGTAAGTTGCTGGTAGCAACGAATGATCGGAGTCGTTGAAAGTTTCGTATTTTCATCTTTATTTACTATTTAAGTACCTTACGTCTATGGTACCAAAAAAAAAAAGACGAATAAACAAGGATACGTTATAAATCCTTGAAGTTGTTGGGTAGCACGTTTTTCCTTTTTTTTCGATTTTTAGTATATATTTGTTAAAGAGAGGCGTAGATGATTATGGCTAGTAGGGAGCCGATTAACGGTTCGAGCGTGGATAGACCTTAGCCGGGGCAAGGACGGGGAGACCGACTTGGTGGATTGTTTAAGTCCTTTTAGGTTTCGGGAGTCGATCTAAATTTCCTTAACAACGCACATTGACGTCCTTTTAGCCAAAGCTAAAAAGAAACGTAGCGTACGACATCTCGAATTATTTTGTGCATTAGTTAGGATTGGTCGGGGGTAGTCTTGTAATTTTACATTAGTTTTGCTTGAGGACAAGCAACCGTTCTAAGTGTGGGGTGGTTGATTTGCACGTTTTTGTAAATATTTTTCTTACCATTTTTGTATCACGTTGCGTGTGTTTTGCTTGATTTTAGGTGTTCTAGGAGTCGAGTTGGCCGTTTTTCGTTATTTCTAGGTTTTCTTAATTTTTGTACGTTTTATTATTAGTTTTCGTAGTTTTTCACTCTTTCGTTTTTCTCTTGGACGTAGGACGTCCAAGTGGGCCCGCGCTCGTTTGGGATCATTTTCACTCGACTCGGGAATGGACGGACAAGCAAGGAAGCACAACGGACGAGGTTCGATAAACCGGCGGACATGAAAAGAACGAGGAATCGAGACGGGTGCAGCAATCCAGTCGACCGACTGGAAGTTCAGTCGATCGACTGCCTTTCTAGTCGATCGACTGAAATCCCAAGATCGACTGCATTCCAGGGACTTTTGGCCATTTTGGACGACGCAGTCGATCGACTGCCGACATGGCCGATCGACTGCTTTACAGTCGATCGACTAAAATGCAGATTTTTCGCCACTTTTGGACGAATTTGCCCCTTTGTGAAGGATAAAGAACCAGACGTCATTTCATTCACAAACAACTGGCAGCTGAGGACTTTTTCCTCCAAGGAAGCTCCACCAAACCATAGCCAATATTTCCCTTTTCTTTTGATCAATTTAAATTCTAGTAATTAGTTAATTAGCTTTAGTTTAGTAAAGTGTTAGATTTTCATTAGCTAAGTTGTGCAAGCTTTGGTTTAGATTTCTTTTGTGAAGAATCCTTCAAGTTTCCATTTCCTCTTCAAGCTTTTTGTGGGATCATACATTTGGTAATATCTTTCTATAATATAGTTTTATTTTCATGTTATTTCTTTTAATCTTGTGTTAATGCTTGGATCATAGTTTTGTTGTTATTTTGGTTATAAAAACTTCCATTTTCATTTTATAGCTTTCTAGCTTTTGAACTTATGCTTTTAAGTTGTTAAGTTGTTTAGATCAATTTCTAAGTTTTTAAAAGCTTAATAAAATCTTCCTTTTTAAATCTTTGATTTTTGTTAAATTAATATTGACTTTTTCAAATAAGCATGATTTTAATTTTCCCTCCATTTTCCTTAATTTAAATTATAAGCTTTCTTAGTTAACTAGTTTAGATTAATCGATTTTAAATAAGCTTTAATTTCCTTTTCGTATTTTAATATTTTCAAAACTTCTATTTCAATTTAAAGTTTAGTTATAAAAACCGAAACCAAATCAATGACTACTGCTTTCCTAGTTTAGATTAGTTCAATTTCGATCGACAATAAGAGCAAATAAGAGACCGACAAGCCGATAACATCCATCCTCGAGAGACACGACTCGGGAAGAACTCGCCGCCCTACAACCGGCTCCGTACTCTTGCGGAGACGGATTCCAAAATAGCGCGTCGAGGATTCGTCGATCACACATCATCATGCATAACCGAGTCCGTAAACGGGGTACCCCTCCGCGTCGGCACTGTACCCACACCCGCCATTCTCCTCTTATCCTCCCTGACCTCTTTCTACATATTTTGGATTTGCTCAGTGAGGTCCGGGTTGGTATTTCTCGATGTTTCACTTTCAGAAGCGGAGAGACTCTCCTCCTCTTCCTGGAGGGGGGTCCGAACTGTGTGCTGGGCTCGCGGTGGTTCCGTCTCCGGTAGTGGGGCTATCTGGGATGGAGGTGTCTTGGAAAGGGGTGTTGAGAACTTGGCAAACTTCCTATCCACAGCTACTTCCACCGCCTTGCCGATGAGGTCGGATAATTGCCTAAGAAAGGAATCTTTCAACAATCCGCCATCAGTTTATGTGACTCCACTAGGAGGAGGTTGCGCTGCTCCCGGTCTAGCTGCCGCCAATGGTCCTGCCGCTTATGGTGCACCCTTCGGCGTGGCAGATCTTGGCGTGCCACCCATCTCCACCACCAAATTTCTCCGAATTCCATCCCATGCAATTTTTTATTCTCACGTCTTAGCCCTAGATTTCCCACAGACAGCGCCAATTTTTTCACCCAAAAAATAACCAAAACCAAATCAAATATTCCTACTCAGAATATCCCGATCTTCTTGAAAATAAACCTGACCTGCACCCAAAAATATGTTAGAAAAGACCACCGGAAGACTTCTGGTGGAAACCTCTCCGATGCTTAAGTTATTTTAAGTGTTTTGTGTATTTTAGTGGGAAACGAAAGGAATGCGCAAGAATGTCATACCTCACTCAGCCTTAGGGCTGATCTTTTTATAACTTTCCCAAGTGGGGACCTCTTCCGGGATCTCAGAAATAGAATACGTAAATCTCGGGCCGTTATGCAAATGATCACAACAAGTGGGCCCACCTCTTCCCTCCTAGAAAATCAGATTGCCTGACCTCCCATAAGCCTGACCTCCTATAACCTTTCTCTAAAGATTCAGATCAGATCAGGATATTTCTCCTGACTCTAGGCTACTTGACCTTAATCTCATCCAACAACTTAGGTAAGATCGGGATTATCCTAGGCTAGGGTTATTCCTTCAACTCACCTCAATTTATTTTCCTGACCTTCTCTGAGAAAGTCAGCTCAAGACATTCACAAGGGCATAGCAGGCTAGCTTACTTGAACCTTTCTTAGTGACATTCAACCAGGTCTACTCCAATCCAGGTCTCCATATTCAGATCATATCACTGTCCGAGGTTGAGAATCTATAAGAGGGGGGTTTGTATATATAATTTATTTATAGGGATAGTGATTGAATTACAAAAAGGTGGTTAACTCGTTATTTAATTATTTTTTTATATTTTAATTCAGAATTTAAATAATCATAATAATTAAAATTAAAATTTATAATATTAAGAACATAATAGATTCTATCATATTATAATAATTAGTACTATAACTCTGCGTTGCACGATAATTTTTTGTCTTATTTTTATCTCAAATAAAAATAATTGGGTTTGAATGTTTAAAATATTTAAATAAATTATTATATAAATATATATATATATATATATATATATATATATGTGTGTGTGTGTGTGTGTGTGTGTGTGTATAATTATTATTTAAAGATCAAATAGTATTTAAAATGGTATATTGTGGTTAATAAAAGAATTATTATTAGGCGAAATGTACTTTACAATTTATGGAAAACTTCGTTTGACACAACATTTATAATTTTATTACTACGTTTATTCTCGTCATCGACAATCAATATTTTTATACTCTTACGATTGGTCACTCTTGACATACCAACGTACGATTGGCCATATTACTAAAAAATGACTTCTTAAGGAAAAGTCCAACATGAGAAAGAGATTGTCCTTGACATTTGTTGATCATCAAGGGGTGTGACACGGTCAGGAGATTATCTTCGTTAGAACTTGAATGACACTCAGATCAGATGGTGTGATAGTCATTCTAGGGATCAACATCAGTTCACCTGCATTGCTTCCTTGAAGAATCTTAGTTTGTACAAAATGATCAACAAGGTTTATAATAACCATTGTGGTTCCATTACATAACACATGGAAAGATTGATATTTCTCAACAACATGAGTGGAGTTCTAATTTTAGATTTTAGCTCATAGTTCGGCAATCCAGAACATTTTATGGTGTTTAGAAACTCAGGTGAGTGAATGTCCTGCAATATGCCAATGAATCGAGTTTACATGCACTACAGATCTAAGATATACTTTACGTTCTCCATCATTTTATGACATTATATATCCATTAATCAAATCGATGATATCAAGTGTTGGCGCAAGAATAGTATGACCCTCCAAATAAGTAGGGCATTCAGTAGTTTTTCTAAATTATTTATATGTTCTCGCTACAATTAATGAAACATGGTAAACATCATATTTCAATAATAGATCATCTGGGACTTCAATTTGAATGACACCATCGTTTGATCCTCCAACCATTCTATATATTACTATTTATCTTGACGACAATTTTCTAATTCAACACAATTAAGATCTGAACTGAGATTTTGCAACCTCATATTCTTGGTCAATCTCAAAACTATGTAATTAGTTCATAAATTCAAAGAATTTATCGTCGCGTTAACTATGTCTGTCTAGTGCCTTTTAGATTAACCCAAAACTTGAAGAAAATCTCCACCAGGAAGGTAGGAACTATTATTATGGAGTCTTCATGTTGGGATTATTTTGCAATCCCATCACATCTTTCAAAATTTTGTCCAGAGCTTTGAAACAATATATATGCATCATCGAAACTTCGTCCCAAAAATTGAGTTGCGCCACACACCATTAGTTTCATAATTAGAGTTTCAGTAAAGATCGAACATGATGAATCTTGGTGGAGATTAAAAGGAAACTTAAATTTAGAATGCCCAATTCTTCCTTTCGGGAGAAGAAGAGAAGTTATGCTTCTAGATGCTACACTCAAATGCCACCATTAGATCTAATGGAAACAGAAAGCATCCTCTAAACAAATATTTTACTAGTCCCTCTGTATTCATAGCTAAAAAATACACCAGCCTTGGTCAAATGTATTGTATCCATGACTTTATCATAAACGTGATGCTGAAAAACATTCAAATTATTAATTAATTCATCAATGAGTGCCTCACAATCATACTCCGGTATTTCAGCAACAAATCTATTATGATACATACTGGAATTGATAGCCTTTGGAATTGGCATGGGAGGAAATATTTTAAACCCTTTCCCGTATTCAAGCAAAACAATGTTCTAAATTTCAGCATCACTCATTTGTAAATCTAAAAAAAGAAAAAGTGCATTGACAATGCAATTAAAAATATTGGTAATAAAAATAATATAAATAGAACATAACTAATAATTTGTAGAGGATAAAAATAAATATCAATAATTGCTACCTTTGGATTTTCTCAACTTTTGTTGATTGTATAGAAAGTCATCTAACAAATCCTCCCAATAATTCTCCCACACTTTTTTGGGACTTGCTAAAGATTTTGATGCGAGAAAGATTGTGAATAAAGGTCTCATATAATTTAATGACCCCTAATTACATGCTTCTGATATACCCTCGATACATTCTCTATTATTTAACAAAAACCCCATAGATCAGTATGCACCACAATATGTATCGTATTGCGTGTCATTAACTTTTTTTTTTTTTTCTGACATTGGGCTCCTCGAATTACATTTAGGAGACACGAGTATAATAGTTATCACCTGATCCTAGAGGAATATAATAAGTTCGTGTTATTGAGAACAAATCTAGCTACCTAGGTGTCCATTTTTCATTGTTAAGTTATGAACAAATTTTTGAGAAAACTCAATATAAGTCAAAATTCGTGCTTCCAGATATATCTAATTTGCCTCAAACCAAACTAAAAACATGTTATGATATGTTGATTTGTGTTTCATTACCGCGTCCAAATGATCATTATCATTATACAATATATTGTACTCTCCTAGAAGGTGAAAACTCAAAAGCATAACAGGTGGAGTTTTATACTAAATCTCATAACCTAATATTCTTCATGACGCTTTGCATATAAAAATGTGACGACAATCATTATGCATAATGATCTCAACAATTTTTTTCTCTTCTGCATCCCCATCTTTGTTCTGATAGAACGTTGCGGTGATCCTATTGTTACCTTTCTTTCCATATTTGAACAAATACTTTATAGACCTTCATTGGTTACACCATTCAAAATTCAAATGAGCTTCATACTTCAGCAATAGATAAAGATTATATAGAATGACCACCAGTTTCTAGCTAAACAACATTATTTATAATAGCTTTTCTAGTATTTTTACGTTTATATACTGGGTAACGATCATTATCAACAGTATTAGTATCTACAAACCTCATTGGAAAATATTTTGTTCAACTTCCATCAACCATGTAAAGAGATGATTTTCGTGAATGACCACATGGTCCATGAAATATCATATCCGATAAAGTAAAATAATATCTTGAATCTTTTTTTATCAGGAATTTCATCTAAAATTATTAATTTGTAGGTCTATGGTTTTGAAAATAAGTATCAGTAAATCAATGTTGCTTTCGGTGTTACTATCACCAAAACTAACATCAATCAGAGTTTTAACAAAATAAGCAGCGGAAATAAAATAAATGAACACAACAATTTAAATTCAGTTCCCAAGTAAAAGTACTTGTGAACTTGGGTGTACAAACCCGAAAAATATATTAATTTTCTTATTCAAGATCATATATTAAAATATAAAGTAATATATGAAAAACTAAAGTATCAAACACAATGATACTAAAATACTTGTCGTCTTGAAGGATGATCTTCTCTGTTGGTCACCAGACTTCGAAGACCTACTTGATCTTGGACAATGGCTTCAAGTATGTTACTCGGTTGTGTTCTCTCTCAAAGATTGCATCGCCTTCTTCTTGCGTTCTTCTCTTGCAAAAGTCGTGTGTGAAAAGAGTCCAAGTATTGTCTTAAATAGACAAACCTAAAGTCCTAAACTGGGTAAACAAGTAAAACAAGTCATAAACACAATCTAGAAAATTAAATAAAGTCCTAGACACAAACTAGGAAAAAAAAATCTAAAGTCCTAATTTATTTTGTACCCAATAAAGGCAAACAACTAAAAAAGGAATTATTGCCAAGAATAAAGTTCTCAACAATCTCCCCCTTTTGCCTTTCTGGACAAAATACCACGACGTATCAAAATGTTCAAACAAAACAAAACCAACATAAAATCAAACACTAAAACAAATATTGTTTATCAAAATAGAAAATAAGAAACTTATTTACTGCGAACTCTCTTCGATCGACGAGGAGATGTCGAAGTTCCTTCACCCTGAGCCTTCTTCTTCCACAGCAGCCTCTTCATTTTCTTAAACTTCTTATTGCGGAACAGGATCCTTTGTCTTCTCTTATCCTTGGCTAAGCTCACCAACACCTCGGCAGCTTTGCCATAAACGTCATCTTCACCAACAACAGCGTCGTCATCTCCAACGTCTTCTCCCCCTTTTTGTTCAGAATGCAAAAGGGCCTCCAACAAAGATCCCCAATACGCTTGTAGCTGGGCAATTTAAGTGTCGAGCAAAGCCAACTGTGCCCGAACAACTGCAGTAGGAAACTTCATAATGTTGGTATCGGTGTTAGGAACACCAGAACCGTCACCAGAATTCTCGGCAGTTCTGGGAGGCGCATTCTAAGGAAGATCAATGATGCGATCTCCATCCAAGTTCTGACCATGTAAAGAGAACCAGTCAACCTCCCCAGTGAGCACATCGCCGTCGGCAGGCTGAAAACCTTGATTCTCCAGCAGGCTGTAGATAAGGGACGAAAAAAAAAAGAGAAGAAACAACCTTGGTCGTTGCAAATCGAGTAATGGACTCAAAGACATGCTGGCCAAATTTGAATTTAATACCACGACCGATCTTGTATAAAAAGACCGCCTGAGGATGAGTGACCACCGTTGCATTCTTGGTAGGGACCCAGCTGAAAACTCCCACCTTATGCAGAACATATTAGAGAGAGGAAAGACGCGTGTAAGGTAATTGCTCACGCCATTTCTTCGTCATCCCACGAGACAAAAAATTGATGACCTCATCCTTGTCATCCACCGTCGAGTCTCCATGATATGACTCAGTCCCAAACATTTCATTTATCAAATCAGGGGTAAAAGAAAAAACCTTCCCACACACAAACACTTTACCATAATTCACTGACTTAGAATCAACAACAGACGGCAACACATTCACGTAGAACTCAAGGACAACATCACGCACATACGGCATAACAGTAGTAACAGTCGAGTACATACCTCGATTCTTGAAGAAGGCAATCAAGTTTTACTTCTAAAAAACCTCAACTGGGACTCGCCGCTCAGTAATCAGTCCTCAAGTGTGATAGCCGTCAAACAACTCTTCGGCCTCCAGATTCAAGAACTTTGGTGATACAGGCACCATGTCCTCAATTCCAACACCATGAACTTCATCGCCATCAAGATCATCGGACAACTGGTCAGATGAGGGCGATCCATGGGCAGGAGCAGCAAAACCTGCAAAAGTAGAGCTTGAAGAAGAAGTAGGGCCAGTGACAGGGGATGTTGGTTTCGGTGACACATCATCAGAACCAACATCATTGTGCAGAGCATCCTCATACGGAGTTTGGACCAGAGACACAACCTTCGAGCTTTCAGCAGCTTTCTTGGCAGCTTTGTTCTTTTTCTTTTCCCTTCTTATGGCAGTCAAGTAACTACCAATGGGAAACGCATCATCAGAGTTGGGTGAGTAGTCGAAAAGCTCAGGTTCAGGCATTGGTTGGGTCAAATGAACCGGAGTGAGAGGAGGAGCAGCAGTCATCGGAGTGGAGGAATTAGTAACCTCTCTCGTGAAAAAATCAACAATATCATATGGGGGGGCTTGACTACTCAATTTCAGTAGAGCTGGGCGACACCTTAATAGCCATCGGAGGATTCTTCTTGTCAGCCATCTTGACTGTCTTCTTCGGCGAGGAGTTGCCGACTTGGACAGCCATGGATTAGATGAGAGCGCCGGTGCGGCAACAGGTGCAGGGGGAACAAATTCTTTTTCATCAGAGTCTGTCATGATAGTGACGTCCTCAGTAAAGTTCATGTGCTCAAGTGGCACAGTGCGCCGCGAGCCTGCTTGGCTTTTTGGAATAGCCGCCAGAACTACACTCGGAGGTATGTTGTGCAAACTCCGCGATCTTTTCAGGGTTGGATTACCAACCCGGCCAAAGGTATTAGCGGTGAATGACAAATCAGGCGGATTGTCAATGTCGATCTAGTTCCCCGGCTGCCCTGGAAAACCTGTACCTCTAGAATAGCGTCGAGCGGTACCAGGGCAGGAATTAAATCTTGAGACATGTGCGGCGGCGAGCGGATAGGATATGTTTCAATCGGTGATGGGAATGAAGGTAAAGCAGCATTAACTTCTGTGTGAATATCAAGGCCACCGATTTTTGGAAGATTAAACAGAACATGTTCGTCGGTGGAGCTTTGCACGCCAGAGGGAAGCTCCGGAATTCAGCTCTAAGAGGGATTCGACATTCTTCAAATTCGAAGAAAGCGCAAAAACAGCAACAAAAATGAGAGAGATAGTGAAGGATTAGAGAGTTAGAAAGTTTAATTGGCAGAGGGATTATGAAGAAGTGGGGCAAACGGTAAGAAAATTGGGTTTTTATACAGGCCAAAAAGTGACCGTTGTCGGGAGAGAGAAAGGTAGAAAAATATAACCTCCCTTATTTACCTAAAAACTGATGATAAGCCCAAACATTATTCTCTTTCCTTCCAAAGACCAACACCCACTCCCCCTTAAACTAAGACACATGATCCCAATCCACTTTAACCACTCTCTCATTAATTTGAGAATAAAAATCACACGTCTCTATTGATGGTCGGTATTACCCCGAGGAGGATCCGAGCAAGGTAAATTAAACTGACCGGAAAAAGTGACCAAGTGTCGAAGGCACCAAACAGGGTGGTGCCGAGCAGACGCTGGGTGATCTGTGTCCCCTGTCGAGCACCTGCGCCGAGCTGACGAGTGCCCATGCCAAAGATGCCAAGCTGAACCGAGAGCCCGTGCCGAGCAGCGCAGGGTATTCCCTACCCTGGCGTGCCGACCTGGAAACTGCCGAGCTGCCGACCGCTCTGCGTTACCCGCCGAACATTCCCGCTCGGGGGTGCCGAGCAGATTTGCGATTAGCTTCCGAGCTCAGTTCCTGGCCGAGTAGGATTTCACCCAGGCGTTCCATCCGCCCCGCATAGACCGTCGAGTGCCCGCGTTAGGAATGCTGAGCAGGACTCCGCCGAGCAAGGTCGCCGAACAGGATCTCGCCAAGCAGAACAGCGCAACCAGCCGAGTGCTCGCGCCAAAAATGTAGAGCAGGATTCCGCCGAGCAGGATCTCGCCGAGCAGAACAGCGCAACCCACCGAGTGCCCACGCCAAAAGTGCCGAGCAGGATTCCACCGGGCAGAACAGTGTAGCCCGCCGAGTGCCTGCGCCAAGTGTGCCGAGCAGAATTCTCCCAAGTAGTGAAGCACCGAGCAGAATGAGCTCGGGAACCTGCCGAGCAGGATCTCTCCTAGGCACGTCAAGTGCTGCACCCCGAGTACTCCTGCCGGGGGGTGCCGACCAGGAAGGAGACGAGCAGAGCGAGTCCTTCCGAGGGGTGCGCCATTTGAGTCGGTTCATTTTCGACCAATAGGCGATCTCAACATGCCGAGCTGAAACATAAGACTGGCGACTTTGGACCTATTCGATATGAAAATAGCTGATGTCGGATCAAGTCGGTGGAAAACTATTGAGGCCGACATTGAGGCAGTGGACACATGAGCAGAAGTTTTGGAGGACCAATAGGAAAGTGACAGGTGTATACTTAGGGTTTCAAGGGAAAACTATAAATAGCCTATCCAAGAGAGAGAGAAAGACCTCCAATTGTTTAGAGAGAGAAACATAGAGAGTTTTAGAGAGAGAAAGCTTGTATCTATTGATCAAGCACCTGTAAAAAGGGTCCGGCTAAGGTCGATCCGAACTGATTTTGAGGAATAAAAGTTAAGCACTTTTTCCCACTCGTTTTATGTTATCTGATTGCTGCTCTTTTGCTACTTTTTGGTTTTGTATTGGTTGTGTGACTGTTAACATAAACAAAATGGCGCAAGAGGAAGGTCTCTTGTGATCTGCAGTCCCACTTACTCAGTCAGCCCTTCAAATTTTGTTTTCTATCTTCTGTCCGATTTTCATTTTTTCGTGAGGAGCTGAACCTCAGCTCTTCGTTACGTTTGAGTTTGGTGAAGAAAAAAGGAGGAATTTATGTTCATACCACTAGTCAATATGGATCCTTCAGAAAGTTCAAGAAGAAATCCTTGTAAGTAGCGCCAGGAGAGGATGGTGCAATCGGGTCCAAATGAGCTCGACCCGAAACAAGTAAGGTCGTTCATGCAGCACCCTGCCTTTGCTAAGGAATTTGAGGAGATGATGAAGAAGGCAGCAAGGTCAATCTTGACGCCAGAAGCTCTGGTCGGCAATCCCTAGAACGCTGACCTTCAGGAAGGGCAGGCAGAGTCAGACCCAGCTCGGCAGGTAGCAAAGAAAAATGGGAAAAGGAGGCTGGAGGAGGAAACTGAGATGAATGCTAAGAGCAGGCTCGATAGACCTCCCATCACGCGCCGCCTCACATTCTCTTCCCCCCAGAGCGTCTTTGCTCGGCTTGGAAAGCCATCTAGCAAAGCGCAGGAAGATATTCCCGTGAGGTCGGCCATTAGCAAGAGCATTGCCATGAGCATCCCACGTAAGCCAAACGATGAATTGACTGAGCTGAGATTTCTGAAGCAAAGGATTGCCGAGCTGGAAGCCAAGCAAATTACTCCCCAGGTCCGGCCCACATACCCGATCTCACGACCTGTCGTGATCAGCTCGGCATGTGATGAAGATTCCCCCCTGTCTATCCAAATCCTCTCTGAACCGCTAGAGGGAAAGTTGAAAATCTCTCCAATTGCTATGTACAAGGGGAGCAGCGACCCTGACTCACACTTGAGTCATTTCCAGAACTACATGGACATGCTCGGCGCATTCGACACTTACAGGTGCCGAATGGTCTCCATGACGCTGGACGAAGTCCCTTTAAGGTGGTACCGGTCTCTTCCACGTCACTCTATCTGTTCATGGTCACAACTGAGATCCTCGTTCCGAGGACACTTCATGGTCTCTAAGGCCACTGTCGCACCTAAGAGAGCTATTGCCACCATAGTACAGCAACCAAATGAGTCACTGAAAAGCTACATAGCAAGGTTCATGAAGCAAGTCTCAGAATCTCAGCCATGCGGCGACGAAGCCTTGCTCATCCTAGCTCAGAACGGGTTGTCGGACAATTCCTTCTTCAAGTGGGTAAATAACCAGCAAGATCCGCAAACTTTCTAGGAATTCCTTGCTCTGGCCGCATCAAAAATCTCAGCCGAGCAGAACATGTCTGCTCCAGTAATATCCTTCCCACAACATCATAAATCAGCCCGTCAAATTGATAAACACCCAAGTTCTCAAGATACCGCACAAAAGAAACTTCTGCAAGATAAACACACTGATCTCTTTGTTGAGTACAATGAGGTCTACTCAATGGCAGCCACCACGATTTTTGAGCGAATCAAGGACCTGGACATTCTCCCTCCAGCTTGGCCGATCAAGAAAGACCCGTCTCTGCTGGAAAAGAAAAGGTTTTGCAGGAACCATGGATCGATTGGGCACAACACAAAAGAGTGCCACGATTTGGTTCGTGCTCTGATCAAAGTTTCTGATGACCGGAACCTGCTTCCATTCTCAAAGAACCACCAAGCCAGACAGGAACGAAGAGGTAACAATCAGCCACCCCAACCGCCAGTTGCTGGAGCCGGGGCACCAAGAGAGATACTAACTTTCGCAAACACCATCCGAGCAGAGGAAGAAATGTCAAACCGAAAAAGGAAGACCCTGATTAGGGAGGCAAGGAAATCGATTCAAAAGGCAAAAGTCATGAGATCTGACGTCTTTCATTTTGTCGACCAGATCGAGGAGGAGGACAAACTTGTGAGATCATTTACTTTTCACGACTCGGATGCAGCCCCGCTGGATCATCCCCACTCGGATGCCCTCGTAATCACCGTGCCCATCTTGGGGATCCGAACTCATCGAGTCCTCGTAGACCCCAGTGCATACGCAAGCATAATCTATCTGCCGGCCTTTCGAAGAATGAGGGTGCCAAAAGAACACATCGAGCCGTGTGAAGATAGAATTAGAGGGATCAGCGGCGGCTACGTGCAGATCCTTTTCCAAGTAAGACTATATGTGGAGTTCGACACTGGAGAATAAAAGAGGACCATCCTCATGACTTTCAAAGTGATTGATGTCCCAAGCGATTACAACGCCCTCATTGGAAGACCAGCTCTTTACGACCTCAAAGGTGTAATGTCAGTCTACCACTACTCAATCAAATTCTCAGGCATCCTAGGTGAGTCCGAGCACCGAGGGGATCAGGTAGCTTCTCGGGAATGCGGTTGGTCGATTAGGCCAAAGCAAATCAACATGGTTGAGCAGGTGGAAGCAAGCGAAGAACCGAGTAAGGAAGCAAGTGAAGAGCTAAGAAACAAGGATGTGCTGAGCTCAGAAAAAGCCGCCGAGCTCACAGAGGAGGAAGCAGAGAAAAGGCCGAGCTCCATTCAAGACACCAGCAAAGATGCCGAGCTCGGCCAAATCGAACAGAACAAGGAAAAGATGGAGAAAGAATGCTCTGGGCAACAGTGTCGAACAGAGAATGCAGAGCTCAAGTTTGCCGAGCAGAGAGACGCCGACCTGAGCAGAGACAGAGGTCGGCGTCCAGGCAAGCAACCAATGTGGGAGTCGGAATACATTGTATGCCGAACTTAAAAATCCGAGCTAAAAATGGGGGAAGATGAGCTGGACCCATGGAAACTGAGCTTTAAGAGAAAGGCTGTTCATGCGGAGCCGGTCGAGGAGCTAGATTGGATATCGGTTGATGAGCTCGACCCGAACAAACAACTCTGGGTCGGCCACGATCTCAACGAGCCCATCAGGTCCGAGCTAATAAGCTTTCTGAAACCAAATCAGGATGTCTTTGCGTGGACACACGCTGATATGCAGGGCATCGACATAAAACAAGCTTGTCATAGACTTAACATCGACAAAAATGTCAGGGAAGTTATACAGAAAAGGAGGAAGCTCAGCCCGGACCGATACAAGGCGCAGGAGATAGAGGTCGTGAAGCTCCTCGATAATAAGTTCATCCGCGAGGTCAGGTACCCGGTTTGGGTATCTAACCCTATTCTCGTCAAGAAGCAAACAGGTCAGTGGCGGCTATGTATCGACTTTTCAGATCTCAACAAGGCTTGCCCCAAGGACAGCTATCCGCTCCCTCACATTGATTACATGGTGGATGCAACTGCTGGACACGAGTTGATGAGCTTTATAGATGCCTACTCAGGCTACAATCAAATCCCGATGCACCCAGACGACCAGAAGCACACATCATTCTACTCGGAGAGAGGTCTCTACTACTACACTATGATTCCGTTTGGCTTGAAGAATGCAGGGGCTACCTATCAGCGCCTAGTCAATAAAATGTTTGCTAGTATGATAGGAAAAACTATGGAAGTCTATGTAGACGACATGCTCGTCAAGTCTTTGTACTCAACTGACAATTATCGATAACCTGAATAAAATGTTTTCAGTTTTTCGTGTTTATCGAATGATGTTAAACCCAAAGAAATGCTCCTTTGGAGTTAGCTCAGGAAAGTTTTTAGGCTATATGGTAAGACAGAGAGGCATTGAAGCCAACCCAGATAAAATCTGAGCTATAACTGAATTGCAACCCCCTAGAAGAATAAAGCAGGTACAGAGCTTAACCGGTAAAATGGCCGCGCTAAAACGTTTCATATCTAGATCCACGGACAATGCAAACCCTTCTTCAAAGTAATCAAGAAAAACAAAACCTTTAAATGGAATGAGGAATGCCAAACAGCTTTTGAAGAGCTGAAGTAATGCATAGTAGGAGTGCCGACCTTACAAAAACCAATAAAGTAAGAGTCGTTGTACCTCTACTTAGCTGTCTCAACGGCGGAAGTCAGCTCGGCACTTGTCCGATCTGACGAGCACGGACAACAACCGGTGTATTACAAGAGCCACGCCCTGCATGACGCCGAGCTGAGATACTCAGCCATGGAAAAGCTGGCATTCACCGTCGTCACCTCCTCACGAAATCTACGCCCATACTTCTTGGAACACATGATAGTTGTACTGACAAGCTTCCCCTTGAAACAGATCATGCACCGCCCTGACACTTCAGGAAGGATGATCAAATGGGTCGTCGAGCTCGGACAATTCGACATAACGTACGAACCAAGAACAGCCATCAAGGGACAAGCCCTGGCCGAATTTATAGATGAGTTCACTCCGGCAGTTGAACCAGTCCCCGCAGAGGCTGGACAGTGGTACATGTACGTCGACGGGTCGTCAACAACTGGCCGAGCTGGAGCAGGGATCGTATTGTAAGTCCTAAAAAGAAGACCTTCTGCTCATCCGTACATTTCCAGTTCCCTCTAACTAATAATGAAGCCGAGTACTAAGCCTTCCTTACTGGTCTGGAAGTAGCCGCCTCAATGGGGGTCAGGAACCTACAAATTCAGAGTGACTCCCAGCTATTGGTGAATCAGATCAACGGAGAATATGAGACCAAGGAGCTCAGAATGGCATTATATCTTGAACTCACAAAAACACGCCTAGCTCAATTTAAAGCTGAAGTCGTCCATGTATCACGAAATGATAATGTCCCAGCAGACTCCTTGTCCAAGTTAGCATCAAGCCTTGGTATAGAGGAGCTGGATACAGTGACGGTCAACCACCATTAAGCAACGGCACTCGACGCTGCCTGTGCTTACTCAGCTAGTCAAGCCGACTTGAATGAGGAAGCTCAAAACAGAAGGGAGAGCTGGATGAAACCATTCCTACTTTACCTAAATGAAGGAGTGCTCCCAGAAGACCGAGCTGAAGCACGATCAATACGAACAAAGTCAGCTCAGTTTACCATTATAGATGGGCTATTGTATAAGAGGGGGTACTCCATTCCCCTACTCCATTGCTTGAATGAGCAAGACGCCGAATATACGCTGAGAGAGGTACATGAGGGCGTCTGTGGAAACCACGCTGGAGGAAAGTCAATGGCTCATAAGCTCATTCGACAAGGATATTACTAACTCTCCCGCAGAAACCCTTAACTCCATATACTCACCTTTCCCATTCGAAAAATGGGGAATCGATCTGATCGGTCCACTACCGAAGGGCAAAGGAGGAGTAAAGTATGCGGTAGTCGCGGTGGATTACTTCACCAAGTGGGCAGAAGCCGAACCGGTGGCATCCATAACCGACCAGAAGATCATCAATTTTGTCTGGAAATCGATCCATATGTAGATTCGGAGTGCCACTCTCAATAGTATTTGACAATGGCAAGCAGTTCGACAACAAGAGGTTCAAGGCACTTTATGGGGAGCTGAATATCAGAAACAATTTCTCTACACCATACCACCCTCAATCGAACGGACAGGTCGAAGCGGTCAACAAGATCCTCAAATACACACTGAAAAAGAAGTTGGAAGATCTGAAAGGAAGATGGCCAGAGGAGCTTCCCAGTGTCTTATGGTCGTACAGAATAACACAATGCTCATCTACAGATGAAACCCCATTCTCACTAGCCTTTGGTTCAGAAGCGGTCATACAAGTTGAAATCGGCACACCTTCCTACCGGGTAGCACACTTCGAAGAAGAAAAAAATGACTTGGCATGCCGATCCACACTCGACCTTCTCGAGGAAAGAAGAATGGATGCCGAACTGAAAAACGCAATTTACAAGCAAAGAAGCGAACGCTACTACAACTAAAAAGTGAAGGCCAAAACCTTTAAAGTGGGTGACCTGATCCTCAAACGCATTTTTGGACTAAACCAAGGCTCCCTCAAACCAAAATGGGAGGGACCATTCAAGATATCAGAAATCCTCCAGCATGGGGCTTACCACCTAGAATACTTAGACGGAAAGAAATTTGTACACCCTTGGAAAGCTGTATACCTTAAGAAATATTATCAATAAAATTTTCATTTCTCGTTATTATTTGAGAACACAGATCGAAAAAATCAAGGGGCTTCCAAGCCCCAAAAACCAAATAAGAGTGATAGATCAACCTCACCAGGTCGATCTCACTCATAAAAACCCCATCATAACACCATGCTCGCTCAGAGCAAAACAAAAACCCGAGCTCAACGTGCCGAGCTCAAAAAGAGTCAAACTCAAATCAGCTCGACACGTAAACAAAAGCAAGTTTTTAAAAAACCCGAGCTCAACGTGCTGAGCTCAAAAAGAGTCAAACTCAAAATAGCTCGACATGTAAACAAGAGCAAGTTTTCAAAAAATCCGAGCTCAACGTGCCAAGCTCAGAAAGAGTCAAACTCAAATTAGCTCGACACGTAAAAAAGAGCAAGTTTTCAAAAAATCCGAGCTCAACGTGCCGAGCTCAAAAAGAGTCAAACTCAAATTAGCTCGACACGTAAAAAAGAGCAAGTTTTCAAAAAATACGAGCTCAATGTGTCGGGCTCAAAAAGAGTCAAAACTCAAAATTGACTCGATACGTAAAAAAGAGAAAGTTTACAAAAAATCCGAGCTCAACGTCCCGAGCTCAAAAAGAGTCAAACTCAAATTAGCTCGACACGTAAAAAAATAACAAGTTTTCAAAAAAAATCCGAGCTCAACGGGCCGGGCTCAAAAAGAGTCAAAACTCAAAATTGACTCGGCACGAAGAAAAGAGCAAGTTTTCAAAAAATCCAAGCTCAACATGCCGAGCTCCTAAAGAGTCAAAACTCAAAATTGACTCGACACGTAAAAGAGAGCAAGTTTTCAAAAATTCGAGCTCAACGTGCCAAACTCAAAAAGAGTCAAAACTCAAAATTGACTCGACATGTATAAGAGAGAAAGTTTTCAAAAATCCGAGCTCAACATGCCGAGCTCAAAAAAGAGTCAAAACTCAAAATTGACTTGACACGTAAAAGAAAACGACCCGAGCTCACCGTGCCGAGCTCAAAAAGAGTCGAGCTCAAGTTAACTCGACAAGAAGAACAAGACAAGGAAAAATTTCCGAGCTCAAATCGTCGTGCTCGGAGCTTTTAAAAAAAAAAGGCAACATGCATGCATGTTTAGATCATCAAAACCGCAAAAGGAAAGCGAACGAAAATAAGTTAAGTATAGAATGATTAAAAGGAAAGCCGGCCAGAACAAGCCGATTCAAATTCAGATTAGAGAATTATTCAGAAACATCAAGTTCGGCCGCCCAAAAGTGACGTGCCATAAAAGTACAGAAAACATCAAGTCAGAAGGAGCGTAAGTCAGTCCTCGCCATCCTCATCATCATCGCCATCTTCCTTCTCTTCACCATCAGCGTCCATGTCGGCCTCACCGCCCCCCATGCCATACTCCACCATTTTTTCAGCAATGTGCTTCTCAAACTCAGGAATAGAAGCCCCATTCTTCAGCATTTGGAGGGCCTCCTGCATGGTGGAGAGGTATGAGGAACTCATCATGGGCCAAAGAGTCTCGTTCTTGTACTCCTCAACACCGGCAGCTCTCCCCTCCTCGACAGCCACAGCTTTTCCTCGGGCGTACGCCTCCTTCATCTCTCGGGAGCGGGCACTGACAAGGTCGGCATGGCCCTGAACTAGCTCGGCATGCTGGACTTTCAAGTCATCCAGATCAGATAAGGTCCGCTGAGTCGCCCCTAATGCCACCTCGACAGAATGCTCCGCCTTCTTAGCCCTAGACATCCAAGAGTTGCGATCAAGGATGAGGTTAGTGCACTAGCTATGGGTTTCCTGAAGAGCAGCAAGATCTCGCTGAAGCCGAGCATGATCTTTCCGGAGTTCAGAAAAGCTCTGGCGCGCCAACTTCATCGAACCAAAGGCCCGACAAAGGTTCATCTCCACAAATCCAATCTGACTATCCCCGTCAAAACCGGACACCCAATCATTCAAGCCAGGACTCCAGCTATGAGCCATGCTATCCGAGAACTCAAAAAAAGGGTACCCAGCAAACGATCCCCCGGCAGTGTTTGGAGCATAACACCCCGAATAGTCATACACGTGAGGAACTGACGGAGGGCGAGGGCCTCCATACACAACCTCCTCATGATCAACAGCAATGGGCTCCTGGTGAGAACTCCCTGCACCACCCTGAGGAGCTGGGCATGGCTCAGGAGGAGCAGACGGAGCCGACGAGCTAGCTTTCTTCTTCCTTTTACCACCAGCAGCCGACCTCTTCGCTGGTTTCCTGGTGTTCAGCTCCAAGAACTGAGCTGCTCAATCGAGTGCAGAGAGAGGCATGGTTCTATCGAAGTAGGGATAGTACACTGCAAACATAAAATGACGAGCTCAGAAAAGCATGAATAAAAAATTGCCATCTAAATAGATATAACACAACTGAGAAGGAAACTGCCGAGTAGCTAAGCTCGGCTCGGTGGAAAAGGCCAACTCGGGCGCTGACGCCGAAGCGATGGGCAATCCTGCTGAATAGGAAGCGGCCGACCTGCCGAGCAGAAAACCTTCGAGCTAACGAGCTCGGCTCAGCGATATAAGCCAAAACGGGCGCCGGCACCGAAACGAAGAATGACCTTGCCAAGCTGCCGAGCTCAGCTCGGCGATATTGGCCGACATGGGCGTCGACGCCTAAATGAAAGGAGGCCTCTACCGAGCAAGAAAATGCCGGGCCACCGAGCTCGGCTCGGCAACTCCAACCGACACGGATTCTAACACCGATAAATGACAAATAGCTTGATTTTACATAAAATACTGAACAGAGAATTTAGCGTAAAAAATGCTGAACAGAAAGTGTAATACATCAAGCGCAGAATATCGAACAAGTCATTTAACTCACCGGGGATAGTGGTTCCAAGCTGAGAACGAGGGGGAGAATCCCTGAGTCCGGCCCTATGAAGTTTAGCTTTCGTAAGCAGTATCTTGTAATGCCTCTCCTCCGGGTCAGAATCCAGAATAGTGAACAGATGAGCGACAAACTCCCGGCTAGGCTCCTCCGGACGACGATACACTGAAAAGAGGAACAAACAATAAGGATTAGACCGAAATAAAGAAAAAAGTGTTAACGTCGTACTAACCCAAATTTGTAAAAGAGTTGGGGGGGAGAATAGAGTTAGCCATCGGGGTTCCTAGTTTGCCAATCCCCCCGACATAGAACCAACGAGATTTCCAGTCATGAAGAGACTCGGGGAGCCCGGTCACGAGATTCTTGAATGCGCCAGATCGAACTGAGTTATAATAAAACCCAAAGTCGCCCCCGCCCGCAGCCTTATAATTATAAAGCCACCGAAGCTCCTCCAAGGTGGGAGCTGGCCAGTCGTTAAGGCTGAAAAGCACAAACAAGCCCAAAATTCGAGCCACGATCAATGGGTGGAGCTAGACGATTGGAAACCTTAATTCACTCAGAATATCCGTCAAGAATCGGGGGAGCAGAAACGAACACCGTAATGCAAGTTGTCCGAAAACATAGTGGTGCACGAGGTCGGCAGACAATGGATCTGCTCGGCTTCATAAGGGAGAAATAGGTGGACCGACCCGGGCACCCCACACTCACGACTAGATTGTCGTCACCTAACATACTCTGCTCCACGGCTATGTTGAGCATCCAGTCGTCCCACTCGCGAGGAGGGGGTCTCTTCCAATAGCCAACCGGAGAATGGGCACCCGGACGGTCCGCCTAAAAAGCCAGGGGCTCAGAGGGGCTCGATTTTTTGGCCCTAGATTTGTGAGACTTTTGGGTCCGAGGGGCTCGGTCAGCATCGCCATCGGCAGAGTGTTGTTCAGAAGGGTCGTCAAGAGTCTCTAGATCAGTAAGGCCGACCCTAAAATCCCCGCCAGCTACGCCAGTTTGGTCCGGGCTTAAACTCGCCATCCGAGCCGAAGCGCCAACCTCGTTGCCCTCCGGATGATCGACCAGACCATATTGTGACTCCGGAAAGGACCCGCACCTAGGCCCGAAAGCGCATCCCTGTCTGAATTGGCCGCCGAGCCCGAAAGATTGGGAGTGCCCGAATTGGGAATAACCACCGAGCTGGAAATCTTCTCTTGAGAATTGCTCGAAGGCAAAAGGTCGCCCTTGACCAAAAATTTCCCCGTCACCAAAACTTCAGTATTGGTCGAACCCAGACTCAAGGTAAGGACCCGACGAAAACCCAGGTTGGTCTCCGGCCAGATGATCCCCCTCATACCCCCGAGAACTATCCGGAGAGTAACCCGGGCTACTAGACATGGAGAAGACTCAAGAAAAGGAGAGAGAAAAGAAGAAAAATTACCTTTACAAGAACAAGAAGACGACCAGACGAAGCTAGATGAGAACGACTTTAGCCGAACAGAGAATCGGAAGTATGTCTAAGGGACTTAAGGCTCGAAGATTGAGGTTTGGGGAAATGAGAGAGTTTTTTATATGAAGAATAAAAAAAAAGGAAAGAATGAAAGAATGAGAAGATGAAGTTTGAACATTACGTAATTAGGGAGAAAATTTCAATAATGGATCACAAAAGTCCAAAAGAGGATCACATTCCACTAAACTTCGAAAGTGCAAAAAGACAAGACCTGTAAAAAGCTTACAAAGGTACCTGAAAAAGCTTCCGTCACGAAGCACGAGATGGTCAAAATGCAAGCAGGACTGGGTTGAAGGGACAAGGCATCCCTTGCATAGGTCGGCTCGACTCCCATGGACGACCAGGATTCAATGTGCCCGAACTCGACCACACGTGTCCGACTCCATGCTCAGGGGCTTGTTGATGGTCGGTATTACCCCGAAGAGGATCCGAGCCAAGTAAATTAAACTGATCGGAAAAAGTGACTAAGTGTCGAAGGCACCAAACAGGGTGATGTCGAGCAGACGCTGGTTGATCTGCGTCCCCTGTCGAGCAACTGCGCCGAGCAGACGAGTGCCCGCGCCAAAGATGCCAAGCTGACCCGTGAGCCCGCGCCGAGCTGTGCAGGGTATTCCCTACCCTGGCGTGCCCACCTGGAAACTGCCGAGCTGCCAACCGCTCTGTGTTACCCGCCGAACATTCCCGCCCGGGGGTGCCGAGAAGATTTGCGACGAGCTGTCGAGCTCAGTTCCTGGCCGAGCAGGATTTCACCCAGGCACGCCATCCGCCCCGCGCAGCCCACCGAGTGCCTGCGCCAATAGTGCCGAGCAGGACTCCGCCGAGCAAGGTCGCCGAACAGGATCTCGCCAAGCAGAAGAGCGCAACCCGCCGAGTGCCCCCGCGCCAAAAATGCCGAGCAGGATTCCGCCAAGCAGGATCTCGCCGAGCAGAACAGCGCAACCCGCCGAGTGCCCGCTCCAAAAGTGCCGAGCAGGATTCCGCCTAGCAGGATCTCGCCGAGCAGAACAGCGTATCCCGCCGAGTGCCTGCGCCAAGTGTGCCGAGCAGAATTCTCCCGAGCAGTGATCTCTCCTGGGCACGTCAAGTGCTGCACCCCGAGTACTCCTGCCGGGGGGTGCCGACCAGGAAGGAGCCGAGCAGAGCGAGTCCTTCCGAGGGGTGCATCGTTTGAGCCGGTTCTTTTTTGATCAGTCGACAATCTCAACATGCCGAGCTGAAACATTAGGCTGGCGACTTTAGATCTATTCGATTTGAAAAATAGCTGAGTTCAGATAAAGTCGGTGGAAAACTATTGAGGCCGGCATTGAGGCGGTGGACACATGAGCAGAAGTTTTGGAGGACCAATAGGAAAGTGCCAGGTGTATAATTAGGGTTTCAAGGGAAAACTATAAATAGCCTCTCCAAGAGAGAGAGAAAGATCCCCAATTCTTTAGAGAGAGAAACATAGAGAGTTTTAGAGAGAGAAAACTTGTATTTATTGATCAAGCACCTGTAAAAAGGGTCCGGCTAAGGTCTATCTGAACTGATTTTGAGGAATAAAAGTTAAGCACTTTTTCCCACTCGTTTTCTGTTGTCTGATTGCTGCTCTTTTGCTATTTTTTGGTTTTGTATTGGTTGTGTTACTCTTAACATAAATAGTCTCTACTACAAAATCAACCGAAAATAGATCCGGATTAATTAAACCATCACCATAGTCGAATTAATCTTTTGCAAATTGGTATTTCACTCGCCAAATCAAAATCATATTACCTGCCCAATCCACCGATTTTAACACCACTGAAACACTTGGTTATCAAGATTCAAAATAAGATTAAGAGAATTCAGGAAAGACACAAGCACAAGAAATATAACACAAAGCAAAAAGGCATCTTCTCAAAGTATGAATGTCCTAATTGATGCCTAAAAATCATGACCTAAAAAGGTTTAAAAATACAATTTATGGTTTTAGTGACTTGATCAGTGCTGCTTTTCATGACTGGTGACATCATAACCAATATTGCTTTAGGTGAAGCCAATGAAAACAAACCCCTTACCCAAGTTAATGACTACGTCAAAATCACTCAATGAGGTGAAATTTAAAGATTGGATCCTCTTTAATCCGGATTTTCTTCATATTTTTATAGATTTGAAGAGAAATAGCTTATCTTCAGCAATTGCTGTTAACACTTCTTGTTTTTTGACTTGGGAGAAAACCAGTTTGTGCGGGAAAGTTCCACAATCACCTAATTGAAGAGGTTGGACTTTTTGTCACCACTTTTATTACAACACATGAAATTATTGCATTTTCAACCAGACTTAATGCATTCAGACTATGTATGAAAAAGAAATAAAAAATGCATGCATAAATATACAGATGTTATGACTGATGACATTTTTGGCTATCATAACATCAAAACTAACACGCACTGAGACAATGCACATTTTGAGATCTCTTCTCAAATGAGAGAAGGTCTCTAAATCTAATGCCTTTGTGAAAATATTAGCAAGTTGATTGTCTGTCACTATATGATCAAGACTAACTATCTTCCTCCCAACCAAGTCTCGAATAAAGTGGTACCTTATGTCAATGTGTTTGATTCGAGAGTGCTGGACTGGATTTTTCGAGATATCAATGGCACTGGAATTGTCAAAGAGCACAGTTAATATTCTCCTATGTAGACCATAGTCCTCTATTATTTGGTTCATCCACAACAATTGTGTACAAGCACTTCCAGCTGGAATATACTCGGCTTCATCTGTACAAAGAGAAATACAATTTTATTTTTTGCTATACCATGAGATAAGATTATTACCCAAGAAAAAACAACCCCCTGTAGTACTCTTTCTATCTACAACATCCCCAGCCCAGTCCGAATCAGTATAACCCACAACTTTAGTAACAGTTTCATTAGAATACCAAACACCTAATTCGGTTGTACCAGATATATAACTAATGGTTCGTTTAATAGCTTTTAGGTGTGACTCTTTAGGATTTGACTGATATCTAGCACATATACATACACTATAAATGATATTAGGCTTACTAGCTGTTAAGTACAAAAGACTTCCTATCATGCTTCTTTACATGGTATTATCAACACCATTACCAACATCATCTCTTGCCATTTTCATGGTTTTGCCTAACAGTGTTTTCTTATGTGTTTCATTCTCTAAACTAAATTTTCTAACGAGATTCTTAGCATATTTGGTCTGAGAGAGAAAAATACCATCATCCAATTGTTTGATTTGCAAACCAAGAAAGTAAGAGAGATTACCTTTCATGCTCATCTCAAATGTGTCAGACATTCGAGTTATGAATTCTTTCACCATCTGCTCATTAGTAGATCCAAAAATTATATCATCTACATTAATCTTAAAATTCAAGATGTGCTTATTTGATCTAAGAAGAAATAAGGTTTTGTCAATTTCCCCTCGTATAAAATTTAAAAAGAGCAAGTGTTGAGTCAACGTTTTATACCAAGCTCTGGGAGCATGTTTTAAACCATATAAAGCCTTTTTCAATTTTAAAACAAAGTTTGGTTTCTGGGGATCTACAAATCCTTTAGGATTCTCTACAAACACTTCTTCACTTATGTCCATTTGATGTAGAGATATTTTCATATGACAAGCAAAAACAAGTAAAAGTCTTACAGATTCAATGCGAGCAACAGGAGCAAAAGTCTCATCAAAATCGATACCCTCAATTTGAGTGTACCCTTGTGCCACAACCGAGCCTTGTTCCTCACTATATTGCCTGCCTCGTCTGTTTTGTTCTTAAATACCCACTTAGTTCCTGTTACATGTGAGTTTTCTGGACGAGGAACTAAATCCCAAACATCATTCTTGGAAAATTGATCCAACTCCTCTTCCATTGCCTTTACACAGAATTCATCCTTAAGAGCATCCTCCACACACTTGGGCTCTGTTTTCGAAAGTACAAAGACTCTCGAATTTTAGAGCAGTTAGTGGATAACAAACATACCACAATTTCTTTGAAGTTTATCTGACGCTTTCTTATACTTCATTCATTGAGATCCCCAATGATTTAGCCCGTGGGATGGTTCCTCTGAATTCTTGATGGTATATCCCTCTGATGTAAGTCAATGGGATCAGCTGGATCTTCCTCATCTGGATCAGAATCTAAATCAGAAGTATTGTGAGTAGGTGTTGGGTTTGATGTTAAGTTACCAGAACTGTCACTAAAACCGTCACCACCAGTTTCTTCAGTTCCAACACCTACATCTTCGATTTCTGCAACTGCACTTTCATCTTTACCAACCGTGACATTATCTTGAGGATTTTGATCATATACCAGCTCATTATCCTCTGCATGTTTAACACCACTCATTAAATCATCAAACTTGATGTTAACAGACTCAAACATGCTACGTGTCCTGGGATTGAACAGCCTATATGCGTGACTATTTTGGGAATATACCATGAAAATGCATTTATCACTTTTGTATCCAGTATAGCAAGATGACTTCTATTATTGAGCATATAACAAATACATACAAAGACATGAAAGTAGCTTAAGTTCAGTTTTTTACCCAACAGCAATGCATAGGAAGTGACACAAGACCCTGGTCTAAAATATATTCTATTAATTATAAGACTTGCAGTACTCATAGTTTCAGCCCAACAACATTTTCCAATGCCATTGAAAATGAGCATAGTCCTAGTCATCTCAGCAAGAGACCTATTTTTACGTTCAACTATGCCATTTTGTTGGGGGGTGATTGGTGATGAAAACTCATGACTTACGCCTACTTTTGAACAATAGTTTGAAAAAGATGCATTCTCAAATTCTTCTCCATGATCAGACCTAATCCTACAAATATTCACACCAAATCTCACACACAAACACTTTGCAAGTTTTTTAAATACTTCGAAAGCCTCAGATTTTTCTTTTGAAAACTCTACCCAAGTAAACCGGGAAAAATCATCTACAATCACAAAAACATAACTTATACCACTAAGTCTCTCGACTTCAAGTGGCCCCATAAGATCTATATGAAGGAGTTCAAAACAATATGAGGTAGTGAGACTTTGTACATTTGGATGTGACACCCTGACTTGCTTTCCTTTCTGACATGCCTCGCAAACAGGGATGATTTTGGTGTTGATCTTAGGAAGCCCATTCACAGCTTCCTTCTTGGACAACCTTTCCATCATCTTATAGTTGACATGCCCGAGTTTTTGATGCCATACTTCAGCATCACTCAATTGAGACAGCTTGCAAAATACATCATTATTGATTTGGTAGCACTTATCAGAAGTCCTCTGACCAGTAAGGATACATGATCAATCTTCGTCATAGACTTCACACTTCTCACGATTGAACTTAACACTAAAACCACCATCACAAAGTTGGCTTATGCTTATCAAGTTTGTAGTAAGATCTTCTACCAACAAGACGTTCTCTAGCTTAACAATGCCAGGAACATGAAGAGTTACTTGAACAATGATCTGGCCATTTTCACCTCCACCATATTTTACCTTTCCTCCTTTAAATCTGACTATGTTGGAAATTAGATCTTCAGAACCGGTCATGTGCTTGGAGCAGCCACTGTCAAAGTACCAGGCTCCAGGAACATGGGATTTCAAGGGTGTATAGATCATATTACATTTGATCTCATTCTTTTTGACCCAGACCTGTTTGAACCTGGTGTTGGTTTTGATGTTAGTAACATGGAAACCATCATGGGACTCAACAGACACCCTTTTCCTCTGAAAATGCCTTTCCTCGCCAATAATCTTCCAGCAGAAAGGTCGATTGTAACCTGGTTCACCAAAGTGATGACACACAAACTGTCTTCTTCTATTCTTGCGTTTGATCGATTTCTGTTCTTGGTTTGATGTTGGTGTTGGCTGATTAAGTTTGTAGCCAATACCGTGTCTCGAGGTTTCTGGGAAACTCATATCCAGGATTTCGCCAAGCTTTGCTTTGCCCTTATTGAGTTTTATGATGGTTCCTTGAACCTTCTCCAATTCGGTTTTCACTCGTTCTAGCTCAGCATCCTTTTTGGTGATTGACGACTCCAATCGGACAATTATATCAAGTTGATCATCCTTTTCCTTGGTTAGTTTGTCCACCTCAATCATAAGATCCTAGACTTTGAGTACTTGTTTTCCCCAACTATCAAATAATAACTTATGCTCAATCCTCAGCTTCTCGTATTCGTCAATAGATTAATCAATCTATGCATTTAGGAACACGGTGTTGGTTTCGGTGTTACCAACACGGATGTCATTATCCCACACAACATTCGCAAAGAAGGATGGAACTGATTTAGGCGAGTCAGAGTTATCATCATCTTCAGAATACTTTGTGGCAATTAATTTCTTCTTTCTGAGAGTATTTGCACATTCATTTTTATAGTGTCCCCAACCTTTGCATTCATGACATTGAACGTCACTGAGAGGCTTGGGGAGCTAGAGGTATTAGACACCAAAGGTGAAGACTGGGACCTGCAAAGTGTACGTCCTGTAAATTCTGGTGTGGGCACCTGTGGCTTAGGCTTAGAGCATGATTCTCCAATGTTGTTTTTCTTCTTTAAGAACTTATTAAAGCGTTGAGTTACATAGGACACTTATTCTTCCTCAAGAGTGGTAGTTTCGATTTTTTAAGTAACCCTTTCAAATCAAAGTCTTCATCATCGTTATTGGAGTTAACATCTGAGGAGAGAGCAACATTATTCGCTTTTGAGTTGGAACCAAGATGTTCTATCTCAAATGTCTTGAGTGAACCAACTAAGGCATTGAAATCTAGGTCATCAGTATCCTTGGATTCTTCTATGGCAACCACCTTAATACTGAGTTTTTTTGAGATGGATCTGAGTAGCTTTCCCACAAGACATGAGTTTCTTACTGGTTCACCAAGATCTCCACACTCGTTTGAAATATCTGAGATTCTCATGGCAAAGTCCATGATGGACTCTTTTGAATCCATCCTCATTATCTCAAAGGTAGATGTCAGCATTCTTATGATTGATCTCTTCACGCTCTGGGTTCCTTCACATACCCTTTGCAATGCGTCCCACACATCCTTTGTTGATTCACACTTCTTGATAACTCTGTAGTAACTTGAGTCAACATATCTACAGAGGGTGTTGATGCACTTGGAATTCCACAATTTCATCAACAGTCCAATCTACTTCTTTCTTAACAATGGTGCCACCCTCACCATCAGTAACACGTGGTTTGTCCCCATCAAACCAGAATGGTTCTCCACGCACGTTCGTCGTATATGCCACCGCATCCTCTGTTTCCAGAGAGAGTAGTTCTCTCCATTGAGGATTGAACCAAACTTTTGTGCACCCCAATTATAGATATTTAAATTAAAACACTTAATTTAGCTCGCAAGAGTACGAGGAACTTGTAGGGGGATGAGTTTGACTCGAGTCGTATCTCTCGAGAAAACAACTATTCGGTCTTTCGAATGTTTTTCTCAATTTACGAACTAAAATAAAATACATATAAATTTGGGGTTTTAAAAGATTTTTAATTGATCATTATAGCTAAAGCAATAATTAAACTAAGGATAATTAAACTATGTATTCTAAACTATATTATCAACTACGAGCAATAATTAAATTATCAATAAAACGCAACCATGAATTAAACCTAATTAACGAATCTAAGAGCATGAACATAAGAAATTATCAATAAAACGCAACCATGAATTAAACCTAATTAACGAATCTAAGAGCATGAACATAAGAAATTATCACTAAGAAATGTATCATATGAATCTAAAATCGATCGCATAAATAAACTAAATTAATCAATATCCAATATCCAAGCATGAAACGATTAAACTAATTATTAAAATTAGAATTAACTAAGCAATTAACTACGAAATTAACTAAGATTTTAGAGTACTTATGTAACTAATAAAAGCAATGGAAAGCTCCTGCTATTCCGGAGTTGCACGTCGATCTTGGGCGAAGATTGAATCCCGAACACGAATTCGATGTTTTGGACGCGTTGTTCTTCGATCCTTGATCTCGGTCTTCAAATCTCATTATGAGATGTGGAATTATGTTTATTATAAGCTAAAATACCCTAGGAGGTCGTGTGTCCTCGTGTATCTTCTGAAAGTCCGAAATATGGAGGGTATTTATAGATATAACAAGTCTTGGCGCGCACGAAACCCTAAAATTGCAAAACTGGGCCATCGCGTCGAAACTGCATCGACCGACGCAGGCTGGGTCTTGGCGTCGACGCGGTCTGGGTGTGCACGTTGGCTGGGCGGGTGCGTCGACACAGTAACAAAGTTTATATAAAAATCAAACTGTCCTATGTTGGGGGAGGGGGGTACTGCTGTAAACGAGTATACAGGTCAGCCATCTAGGGATTCATTTGTGCCTGAAATGCCTCCTGCTACCGAAGCTCCTCCTCAAGCTGTTGCACACGTCGTCGCTTAGACTCGGCATATTGCTGCTGGATCGTCTCGAGCTCCACCCTCTAAGCCTGGAGCTGCGCCTCGAGCTCTCTGGCGTGGGTCCTATCAACCTGGGAGGAGGTGGAAGAAGAGCAGCCTGTGAAAAAACCCTTCGCATCAGCCACCACCTTCCCATACGAGCTGGTGTCGTAATGTCATCCCTTGCTCGACCCGACGACCTCCAGGAAAACCCGGTCAGGGTCAACCGAGCTACTCGCATCCTGGGAAGATGCAACGTTCCTTTTCCTGCTCCAGCTGTCGCTCGTACTCCTCCTGAAATACCACTCGGTATTAAAAAAATTCTACATTAAAATCAAAGAACAAGTTAAAAATAAGAAAGAGACTCGCATTAATATTACTAGATCTCGTATTGATCCACGCGTCGTCTTTCTTTTGGTGCTTACGTACAAAAAGATCGTACACCTTAGCAGGCTCACCCGTCTTCCACTCCTGTATCCAAATAGAATTTTCAAATAATTAAAATTAAAATTAAACAAATAGATATTATATTATTATATTATAAAACTACTTACGATATCGAAAGCATAATCGATACTAGATCTAGCCTCCCCCCCCCCCGTGTGCTTCGACATCCCAGTACCCAGCCCAGCAGGCTCGCTCCTCCTGTTTCGGCTGCACTGCTCGGATTTGGCCTTGTTCTCGGGCTTATCCCACTCGACCTTCCAAGTCCTAGTTGAGATGCATATAAGATGGTATAAATTATATGTTATAAATATAAAATTCTAATTTAATAAGAAAACATATAACAGAATCGTTTATCTATAGACCTCCTCGATAACGCATCCCGGCCTCCCACCACCATGGGCGGCAATATACTTCTTATACTCATTCATCTGCCTCCCGTACATCTCCCCGATCATCCAAAAAAATACATCATGTATCTGTCGATCACTATACTCCTCCCGGTCCCAATAACAAATATCCTACAAAATAAAACAATAATTATAATTCAATTGATACATATGATTGTGTAGTTACGGTAAATATTAAAAAATTTGGACATAAGATAATAATTACCTTAAACATCTCCCACCATAACGCCTTAGTCTCCTTAGGGACCGCCTTATAGCACCACCCGGTGGGATGGAGTTCCTTCTCAAAAATCTCCCGGAGTATAGTGGTCACCTTGGCCTGTCTGTTGTGCAGCCTGTATTCAACAGTGTTTTTTTTTTGTTACGAATATAACTTAATCATAATAATAATTACAATTTTAAAAACTATTTATTTATTTACTTGTTCCCTGCAATAAAAACAAGAACTCTTCGCCCCTGTGGTGGGACCAACTGACGTCCTGATATACCCGCATCGCACGGGGTCTGTGATGGTGTATGCGCGGTCGGTGTCGGGGTCTGCGTCGGTGTCGGGGTCTGCATCGGTGTATGATAAGGTGTCTGCGCTGAATGATCAAAATCGAGACCCATGTAGTCGGTGTCAAAATCAGCTAAACGATTAGCCAACCCCATATCTAATCGACCCACGCTACCGGAAACTCGACGCAACAGCATCTGATAAAATTATTAGATAATAATACGAGCATTTTACAAAATACCGGTATATATTATATACCAAACGTATTAATAAATCCAAATTAAAAAAAATAGTTAGAAAAAAAGAGTGTATTTTACAATAAGAATAAATTACATATATTTCAATCAAACTAATCACTTTAATTATTAAAGGTATCACCAAACTCATCTTCATCCGTATCTTGATTTGTATCTTGATCGGTAAGTAACTCTTCTTTTGTATCATCATTTGTCTCGTTACCAAGTTCCTCCACGTAATTATCATTGAGGTCGTGCAACTGGAAATTGACATCGTCGAGTTGAGGAGGACAATCTCTGTATGAATGCTGTATGCGCTTTTTATAGACAAGTCTACTACAAAATCTATCTAAGCTTAATAATTCCTAAATTGAACCCAAATTAAATAATTATTCCTAAATTGGACCCTAATTATGTGATTATTACTAAATTGAACCCTAATTATATAATTATTCCTAAATTGAACCCTAATTATGTGATTATTACTAAATTGAATCCTAATTATGTGATTATTACTAAATTGAACCCTAATTACTTAATTATTCCTAAATTGAACCTAATTATATAATTATTCCTAAATTGAACCCTAATTATATAATTATTCCTAAATTGAACCCTTAATTATGTGATTATTACTAAATTGAACCCTAATTACTTAATTATTCCTAAATTGAACCCTAATTATATAATTATTCCTAAATTGAACCCTAATTATATAATTATTACTAAATTGAACCCTAATTTCAAATTAAACCTAAATTAAACTATAATTATAAATCATATCCTAAATTATTACATAATTATAATGTATACCTTAAATGAAACCCTAATTGCAAGTTAAACTTAAATTACACTATAATTATAAATTATACCCTAAACTATTACATAATTATAAACCCTAATTTCAAACCCTAACCTATAACCCCTAATTTCAAACCCTAATCAATAAAATACACAAATAAAATTAACAAAATAGAAAAATACATAAATTAAAACTCACCTTGTAAGAGTTGGCAAAGGTGGGCAGCGAAGGCGAAGGCAGGCTGCGACGGTGGCGGCGAAGGCGGGCTGCGACGGTGGGCGGTGGAAGGCTGAGGAGAGTGGCAGCGAAGTCGGGCTGCGAATGAAATCTGTGGAGCTTTCGGCGTCGAGCGGATGTGGCTGAGGAGAGTGGCGGCAAGCGGTAGCTCGACTGTCGGCGGTGGCTGAGGAGAGCTCCCTTCTCTTTTTTTTTCGTCTTTCTTTTCTCTCTTTCTCTTCTTCTTTCTTTCTGTTCTGCTTCACAAAGGAACAACGAGAAGCTTGCCCACTTGTTTAATTAGGGCAACAATTCTGAGGTCATTCAGACCCTCGAAAAACTGAGGGAATTAATCTCCCTCGATTTTTACTTTTTTTAAAAAAAAAATGAATTAATTCTGAGGGGATTGGTTTCCCTCGGTTTAAAACCGAGGGGAAATCACGCCCCTCGGTTTGAAACCAAGGGGAAACAATATCCTTCGATTTTAATTCAAATTTATAAAAAAAATCAAAAAGAAGAGAAGAAAATAATTTAAAAAAATAGGAATTGTTTACGGGACGCCGAGGCGCACCCCTCCCCGCCCTGGTCGTGAAATGATGGGATTTGTTTCTATTTTTTACTAATATCTCTATCTTTTCGAGTTTTTTTCCATTTTTCATCTAAAAT
>BMAC01000012.1:2804549-2814549 GCA_014905375.1 Phtheirospermum japonicum
TATATATATATAATCAACATTTTCTCGTGAAAAGATTGCAAAGTTCTAAAATATCTTTTGATTTTACTCCCAAATTTGATGCAAACTAGTGAGATATATATATAGGCGGATTTTTGGACGAAGCACAAAAATTCAACTCCTCACACAAGAGGCCATAAACATGCAAAAACTCGACAAGTAAACTATTCAAACTTCCAAGTACGTGGAGTTGTTCAACAATGTAATAAAGACATAAACGACACAAAAATTGACTCAACCACATAAATGCGCAAATAGTAAGCGTCACTTCGCCAAGAATGCGTCACTTCGCCAAGGCTCGAGTTAAGAACAACAAAACATACTTTGTAATACCCGGACCCTAACCACCTATGCCTCCCACACTTAAACCATACAATACCCTTATCGCATTTTAATGAAAATTAAGTAAAAGGAGGGTGAATAAAAACTTCCTCAACCGAGCGAGTTTAGGTCGAGCTCGGTGGGGTCCACTTAAGTATCTAAGCAATCTAAGCAAAAATCGAGCATGGCTAGTAACTCCCGGCTCCACGAACGCAACTCACTTCTCTATTTGCTCAAGGTTGAAGTCGGAAAACAACACACTATACAAGAAAATCACACGAAATTAAAAACTCAAGAAAATATGTACATGAATCTCAACAAAATACTTTTTTTTGTTTTTCAATTTTTCAAATGTTTTTGGATTTTTGAATAAAAGAAAGAAAGAAAGAAAGAAATGGAAAGAACCTGGGTTGCCTCCCAAGAAGCGCTTATTTTACGTCACTAGCTTGACGTACTCCCTTTTTGATCAAGGTGGAAAGATAACGGGAGGGTCCACCAAGACAATCTCCTCCTTGTCGGGAGGGTCCACTCTTTGGAACGTCCTTGGCGCATTGCATAGCTCATATAAGATCCACCAAAAAGTGAATGTTCCAAGCGGACACTTGAAGATCGTCTCGGCTAGGTCTTCGGGCGGAATGGTGGTTTTGAAATGCCCCGATGACTCGTCAATAAAACAAAAGGAATATTGGTTAGCTAGCATGTCCATCATGTGGTCGATAAACGGGGGAGGAAAACGATCTTTCTTTGTAGCTTCATTAAACTTCTTAAACTCGATCAACATCCTCCAACCCGTTGGAGCCCTCGTGGCCAACAATCTTCCTTCTTCATCCTCAAGATCTAAAAAGCCGCTCGTCTTGGGCACCAAGTCAATGGGTTTCACCCACTCACTCTCGGCGAGTACAAACATCAAAACTTCCCACAACAACCTCCAAAACCCGGCTCTCCTCATTTCATCAAGAATCAAATTCAAAGGGCTAACTCTCTCGACCACTCCCAGTTTCCACCCAATAGCATCCTTAAGAACTTTAAGCACTTCAACCGTCCTCTCCTCCTCAAGATAATCGTCTTTTTCTCCAAGCTTATCATCAATAACCCCCACCTCCCCCTCTAAAAAGTCGCCGTTGCCCTCAACGACCCATAAACAAACTTTATCACACAAGTTTTGGATACAAAGAGGTACAACGGGCTCATCATGAAGAACAAGGGTCTCATCATCCACGCAACCAACCTCAATATTGACATCCGGGCCAACCTCCCCTTCATGGATCATTTTCTCCATAGACGCTTGCTCGGTCCACTAGTGCAGAAACAGCTTTTAAGAACGCCTGTTTCTGCAAATCTAGAACGCCTTGCTGAGGCGTTCTGTATGGAGCTGTTCTTGAAAGTCTGACAATCAAGAACGCCCTGTTGAGGCGTTCTTGATTTAGACTTTCCAGAACGTCCCTTTTTAAGGCGTTCTCGAAAGTATACTTTCCAGAACGCTTCGAAACACAGGCGTTCTGGAAAGTATACTTTCCAGATAGCCTCTAAAAACTGGCGTTCTCGAAAGTATACTTTCAAGAACGCATCTAAAAACAGGCGTTCTCGAAAGTATACTTTCCATAATGTCTCCAAAAACAGGCATTCTAGAATCTTTTTTTCTAGAACGGTTTTTTGATAACCGTTCTAGATTTTTACATTTCTGAAATTTCATTCAAGATTATATTTATATTTCATTTTCCAAGCCTGCTCATATATCACAATTCTAGTACCTAATTAAATCACAAAACACATTTCATTTATATAATCCCAAGATCACCAACACATGTCATTAATAACAATAATACATAATCACCATAATACACAAAACACATTTCATTTATATAATCCCAAGATCACCAACACATGTCATTAATAACAATAATACACAATTACCATAAGATGTCAATACAAACAACACAAGTATCCAAAAAAGAACATATATAATGCGCAATTAACAACACGAATTTTATCATTTCAACAGTCATTATAAATGACTTGATCAACTATCAATGTCTCCTTAGTACACTTTCAAACAAGACATCATGAAATCTCACATTACATCTTATGATCTCAAGCATTTTTCAAGAACCAGACAGAGATTGTTCCATTAATAACAAAATAACAAATGTGAAATTCCTCATGACCGTTGGGATGATAACAAATTACCATTCTTGTAGAGGACGACCCTCGCTCTTTCCAAGATCTCGAAAATAATGAGCGTATATCAGCCGTCCATCCAAAGATCCCCTTCAATTCATTGTATATACACTACAAATTTCGGAAAAAAAATGGCAAGGTAGATATTATCTGCCCAGTTGCTAATTTCGCCATAAAATGTAAAAATATAATACATAAATAAATAAAACACACAAATGGAAGAGAAAGAAACTTAAAAAAAATCCAATGCTTTGTACATAAAAGAATTCAGTTATCCTCTATTACTTCATAAATAGCACCACACACAAAGTCTCAAGTCTCAACACATATGCCAGGCACTAACTTCGACATTCAAATTCATTCAAGAGAAACACACATATACAAGCAAGAACAGGTATAACATACCATTTATAGAAGCGCAGTAATTGTTCTCAACCACCTTCAAGCATCCATGTCTTGCAGGAGCAGTATAAGCAACAGTAATTCCTGCACAATAGTCGATATCTATAATTTTTTAATTGGAAAAACAACAAGATGGATATATATATATATAGTAAACAGGTTATAACACATTCATAGCAACAAAACATTTAATTACAAGGAAACACACTACAGAATCTCTATTATTATTCTGGCATTAGTTAACAAACATAATTTATAATTGAATATAATAATAGTAGATGAGTAAAATAGTCGAGAATCATAAGTTTTTAGCATAGTACTTACAAATTTTCAACATGTTGAAAAAGTAATTTTACTTTCATGTAAAAAATCGAATCATCCTATAATTTATGATTCTGAATTAAATTATACAGAATCATCAGAAATCAGCATTTGAAAACACTAAAAAAAACATATCAAAACAAAACTAACCACGTCCATAAACATATCGACCAACGCCGAACCATTCATATCACGACACCCGAGTCTCTTCTCTTCTGAAACCAGACTTCAAAATCATACCATTCTTCAGAGTCGGGCACTTCGACGTAATCGTCCTCATCAAACTGTGCCATCTCGTAATAACCCCTACGAAGCCAAAAACATGAAATCAAAAACCCAGGCAAACATTAGGCCAAAAGAAATATGCAGCTCAGAAATAACAAAAAAATAAAAATAGAAAAAATAGAAAATAGAACCGCCAGATCCCTATATCATTCATTTGAAGAATTTGGTCAAAGAAGTATATATACATGGGATAAAAATCTCAACCAATGGAAACTTGGCGTAAAAAGTTGATCATTCACATTAAAATGTCCAGATCTTATTAATTTCGTATAAATAGTAACCTTTAGATGAGAAATGCCTCCTCTCTCGATTCTCCAATTCATCCCTGAGATTTCTCCTTTGTAGCTCATCTTGGGTATCTTGTCCTTCCTTTCTGAGACCAATCAGGATAAAAATATATTAGTTGTTTAACTTCTCAAGATAAAAATATATTAGTTGTTTAACCACGTTGTCAGTGTCTGTGAATTAAAATATCACTTCTACACACACAATAAACTTCAATAGAGCAAATCAACAGAACCAAAGCACAGATAAGAATTAGGGTTAATTAACAATCGGAGTACAGATTATACCGAGGGGATGTTCCAGCTTGAAGTAGCTTTTAGACATGACGTCTGGCGAAAGCAATCCAAATTACCTAACTGCAAAAAATAAGAAGAACGAGAAGATAAAAGCGAACGATCAGTTTCTAGTCCTAAAATGAGATATTATTTATACTGAATAATTGTGCCCAAAAATATATAAAAGAGACTGTCAAATAACTCAACATCATTATTGCAATAAATGTGGTAGTGTAAGAATATGGATATTTAATTTTTTAGGAATTTAATGAATATACCAAGCAAGTCTGGTAGAAAAGACATGCTGCTGTCTTTTTGCTCAAAATTATCTAATTTCTATAGTAATTAAACTATCGTTATGAGAAGAGGTTAACGATAAACAATTCGTCAATAATCCAGAGACCATCATAAGAACTTACAAGGTAATAAATAGGCAGTGATAAAGTGGACAAAGAGCCAGAAATCATAAAATGAAGTTACCTTGAGAAACTCTCTAATCTCATCATTGAACTTTTTACCCCATATGCTCGTCCCACCCTTGCCAGTATTAGTTGGATCACCACCTTGTATCATGAAACCCTTTATATTTCTGTGAAATATGGTTCCATCATAATAGCCACTCGCGCACAGTGCCAAAAAGTTCTGCAACACAATTTTAGCAGATTAAGCAGAATAATAACATGTTTCTCATGATTACATCTTCGCACTAGTTAAAAACCGTCCAATGCAGTTCAAATTTTAGTAAAAACTTCGACCAGTATGTGTCTTAAATATAAACACCCCCAAAGTTATAATACATCACTTGAGGAAAAAAAATAATTAATTAATTAATTATATACTAAATAAGATGGTTCTATTAGACTAGAATTAACCTGGTAAGAGAAGACAGATAAAATTCCAGATTAATTGCCAAAAGGTGAGAGAGGAAAATAATATTGTACTTGTGAGTTTTGCCGAGATAGAGAGAAGAGAGAAAATTCCATCCCCATCAACAATATAAATCGAGCAAACCTTCATTCAATCGTCATCTACACTTATCCAAAACAAGAAATAAGATCAAAAATCATCCTCATTCTCAAGAAGGCGAAACCAAAGCAAGAGAGAAGAAAAGTGAGATTTTCTTGAAAATTGATTCATCATTTTCTTTTCCCTTCCATCATCTTCAATCCTCACCTTTCAAAAAACAAATATATACGAATTTGTAGACACCCTTTGCTTATAAGGGAAAAAACCATCAAGAAGGAAGGAGCAAATTTTCATGCTTCAAAACAACCTGAAACATCCTTCATTGTTTAAGTGATCAACTAACCTTTGTATTCCCAAACTAACTTTGTTTACACAGGTTTATTGAAACTAATATCGGAAACTTCTAACCCTAAGTAAGGGATGGAATGTTACTAATGGAGTCTAGAACGGGAGTTTATCGACGATCTACGCTCTACGACGAACTTAGACAAGGTCGGTTTCTTAAAAAAGTTTTAAAGTTAATTTATTTGCTTAAAAAACTGAAATGATACAGATTTATATGACTTTAAAATGATTATAGTGCTTGATGTATTAATGTTATGTTTATCTCGATCGATATGCGGTTGTGTTTAAAAATATGATTTCAAGTTGATGTTATTGTGGTACGTTGATTCTTGAAAGTTGTTGTTGATATGTATGATTTAGTATTTTGATGTGGGACAAATGGTGGGAGTTGAAAACTGTTTCCAAAACCCAAAGGAACAGGCTGCAATATATAACAACACGGTGCAGCTGGAAATAAATTGAACCAAATCAAACATTACATAGTAGAAAAATAAAGCATTGAATTAATTAACTAGAGAAAGGTAACTATAACAGAGATATGATTGAATTTTGTCTAAAAGTAAGGTTACGACGACCTGGCTGAAGTTTTGTGTGTTCAACTAGGAGAGGCGGAGCTATATTAGGGATAATAGATGACACTCCATGAAATATATCTCTGGATTTGCCACCAAATATGAGCACATCACCTGATTCCAACAAAACTTTGTTGGCCTTGTTAGCATTTTTACGAGTGTCGTACAAAAATTGAGCAGAGTCACCCAAAGATAGCGACACAACCGGCAATTGTCTACATCGACTCTCATGGATTTCGGCATCATCATGTCCAATGGTAGATGTTATGTGAAGATACTATTCAGACTTACAAATATTTCTCCAAATATTGCCAAATATATACCAGAAACACAAGCAAATTCAACATTGCCAAATATATCTCCAGCAAATTAAGAAAATCGAAAATAGAAATGACCATAAAAGAATATTTCATTTTACCAATATTTTTCTTGTGACATATGGGTAAAACCATTCCACGAGCAACAAATTAGATATAAATCTAATTTAGCATACCAGTCTTTGCATCCTTCACATTGCACCATGAGATCGTCTGGGTTATACGGCCTCTCACACTTGCAATAGCTTCCGAAACACAAATCCAAAAAAATAAATAATTAGATAACTAAAAGTCTAATAATCTGCATTTTCAGTATCAATTAACTCGATCATCAAAATTTCTTGAAAAAAAAACTCACACAGCGACACGGTCAGGACTGAAGCTTCCTATAGCAGCCTTATACTCAAACCTACAAAAGTAGTCTTCAGTTCCCACGTTCTCGAGCTTCGTGTAGTTCTTAAACGTGTGCAAGATGCACTTTCCTTCAATCGTGTGAGCACTCTGAATGTCGAAATGGTCAGACAAGAAAAGCTCATTGGCGCCATGGAACTGCCTGTGGCCCCCGATCGACTCCTTGGGCAACGAACCCGCACCTTTGCGTTGTTCCTGTGATCAGCCTCGATTTTCTCAACTCGCGCCACGTATGGCGGCTTGTCCGTATCAGACGGTCTCATCAACACACAATCACCAGCTACAGAGAGACACGCAACACAACATAACATAAATTATCTAAAGACTCGATTTTTCGACAGCAATATGGGAAAAAATGGAGAAAAAATAGAAATTAAAAGCAAAATTGAGACCAGGAGGGACTGAATCAAAATGGAACATGTGTACTGGCGAGTAACTATCAGCACAAATTACGTAACATGCAAGAAAATCTGCAGCAAGTGATAGACAAGATCTCGAGCCATTTCAACTTCGAATAATCAACATGAAACGACATTTCCCACTTAATTTGAAATGGGAGCTCAAACACAATTAAACCATTTTTCAATGAATTAAAATTATAAAATAAAATAAGTAAAGAAGAGCGAGAGTGAAGTGAAAAATACATCGGACAACTTTGTTGGTGCCTTTGATAGTATAAGAATCGAGGTCCTTTTTGCCCGGCTTCGTCTTCGTCATGTGTTATCTGTGTTATTTTAGCTTCGAGCGAGAAGAAGTTGAGTAGATATCCATCCAACTTGATGCTTGAATTAACTTGGTTTCGGAACAATGGGATCTTGATGATGCAGCTCGTGGTGGCGATTGGAAGATGACGGCCGGTGTGGTGGTTGGGAATAGTGGGAGGGGTTGAATCGGCGAGCAGATGAGAAAGGTAGATTTGTGGAATAGGCACAGTCAGGTTGCTCATGCAGCGGAGGTATTTTGTGTTTATTTTTTTCTTCATTCTCCTCTACCTGAGCTCATTCGCGGTGTAATGCAACTGGTGCACAGACGGCGGCACCCGCCGTTTCCAAGCGCCGTTTGCAGGTTTTCTGGCCGCCATAAGAGTCTTCCTCATTTTCCTTACCTCGCTCTGTCTTTCTTCTCTTCGTGTGAGGACGACGGTGACAGAGCCACCGGCGATATTGATGATTTTTTCTTCTCCTTTGCTGGAGAGATCAAAAGCAGCGGAGTGGAGCGAGAGATCGACGGAGAGGAAGGGTAGGGCAAAAGTAGGATAAAGGATTTTTGTTTTATTTTTTAATTACAAAAATTGATTTTGTGGGTATATTTTAATCTAGAAATAATATGACATACGAGAATGCCTTTTTAAAGACGTTCTGAATAATACTTTCCAGAACGTCGTTTTTAAAGACGTTTTCGATATTTAAAATATCATAACTTCATTTTTAAAGATGTTCTTAATATTTAAAATACCAGAACGTCTTTTTTAACGACGTTCTGGATATCTAATATACCAGAACGTCTTTTTAACGATGTTCTGGATATCCAGTATACCAGAACGTCTTTAAAAAAGACATTCTTGTATGTGACACTTTTATTACAAAAATGCCACCGTCTGACCTTCAAGAACGCCGCCGCCTGAGGCGTTCTTAAATGTCTGTTCTTGAATCCTGTTTTTGTACTAGTGGTTAACTCTTAGGCCACGTCCATGCGTAAGCAAACCCCGAAGAATAAGCTTGATGGATAGAGTATAGGGGCATCGGGAATACTCTTTGCACAATTGGGGAGGGTAGAAACGGGAAGAGGAAGAATACTCGTAATAGGAACCACCTCCACCTCGGACGGTTGTACAAGCTCATTATCAAACACCCCATACTTATCAAGGATCGTGACCGCAAGGGGATGCGAAGGTTGGCTTGGCAATATTTTGTCCGCATTAGCTTCAATTTGCACGGCCATATCACTCTCCATTTGCGCAAATGTCGTGTGTATTTTGTCGGCCGTAGCATCAAGAGCATCGAATTGAGCATTAAAGGAAGCCTCCATATCGGAAAAAGTTTGCAAAATATCTAAGAGGGTCGGACCGGAGGGTGGAATAGGAGTCTCAACTGGAAAATCGAAAATGGGAGGGCATTTTGGGCATTGGAGCTCACACCGCCAAAATACTCATACGGGTTGGGATTATGAGCACTATTGGTGGTACTAATCGGGGCATGATAAAAATTGTAAGCATGAGGACTTCCATACGGCTCGGGATTCGAACTCGGAGTATTCGGATAATATTGTGGAGTATCATAGCCATACGGGTCGGAAGTCGGGGCTTGCAAGTTCGAATAGGAATTTGGAGCTTGCACGTTTGGATAGGAATATGGAGCTTGCACGTTCGGATAGGAATTTGGAGCTCTATAACCATCCAAAGAACCACTCACGCCCGAGAAGTTATCAAACCTGGCATGGTTTGCACCTTGCCCTCCCATGCCGAGTTGCCCAAATCCATATCCACCATTGGCAACGTGGTTTGCACCATGCCCTCCCACGTTGCAAAAGCCATTATACGATAACTCATTCCCGACATGTTTTGCACCATGCCCTCCCATGCCGGGAATGTATCCACCATAGCTACAAGTACCTATAATACTTAACAAAAAAGTCAAATAACAAAGAAAGCTAAAAACATAATGAAACAATAATTAAATCGAAAGCTCAAGCCGAGTCGCAACGGCGCCATTTTGAAGTATAGTTTTTCGTGGTTTTAGAAAATTAAAGGTTCATGGCTAGGTATTATCGGAGATCGATTTGATCGTAAGATTCAATGTGTTTCAAGCTTAGAAAATAAAGGGAAAATGAAAATAAAGCAATTAAGCTAACTAAACTATCCTAAAAATCGAAATAACAAGTGGGTAGGATGCCTCGTCATATGCCTTAATTGAAAATGCAATAAAATCAAAGAAATAAGCAAAGACAAGCATTGCTTCACCAAGTACAAGCATGCATGCACAAGGTACAACTAAGCTTGCATGAACATAAAAACTTGAAAAATGCAAATCTACTAAAATTGAAAGCATGAATGGATAAAACAATGAAAATGGACGGGAAAGTTTAAAACTTTATGAAAAATAACAAGCAACCAAGAGTAGATCTAAGATTTAACCTAAATATATGCATGAAAATAAAATTGCAAATAAAGCATATGAAAAACTTGAAATAAAGACGATCTAAGACTCGATATATGATCTAGATGTGTCACTCATCTAGATTCCATATCCAGTTTTTAAGATCTAACAAGAAATCAAGGTGCTAAGGCAAAAAACATAACATGAAG
>BMAC01000012.1:2819549-2856048 GCA_014905375.1 Phtheirospermum japonicum
GTTAGCCTCAAACCAACCCTAAAATATTGTACGAAGTGTTGACTGACGTTTCATCACATCTTCCAATGAGTCATTATCATTATATAGTACTATTTGCTCCCTTGGAAGATGAAACTCAAACGTAGGATGGAAGGATTTTATACTGAATTTCATACCCAAAGATTCTCCAAGCTGCTTCACATGGAGTAATGTAACGACAATCGTAATATATGTCGATCTCATTAAATTTTGGCTTTCGCCCATCATTGTTACCACTTTGGTAAAATATTTTTGTGACCTTATCATTTCCATTGTTCACATATTTGATAGATCTAGACTGATTACACCATTCAACATTCATGTGTGCTCCATACTTTAGCAACAAATAATGATTATGTGGCACAACCCACTTATTATTTAGGGGAACACCATTTTTTGTTACCATTAGACCAGTATTTCTACGTCTGTACACCGGGTAGCCATCATAGACAATAGTAGTAGATTCAACTAAACCTCTTTGGATAAAGTTTTGAGCATTTCTCATCAACCATGCAAGGAAAATATATTTTTCAAATGCCCACATGGCCCATGAATCATCAACTCGGGAACTGCTGCATAATACCTTGAATCTTCCTCTTCATCCGGAATCTCAGCTGAAATGATTTGATCAATACTGCTTGCATTATGTTATTTATCTTTTTTTGAAAAAAATAGAAGAATGTGGGCATGAGGAAGGCCTCGCTTCTGGAACTCCACAGTGTAAAAAACTACATAAGATAAAAAGTTAAAAAATGAACAAAATATTAATAAATAATAAATTGATGATGTATATAAGTTATTTTGAAATAAGTAATTTTAATAAGTGCATGTTTTGATATTCTCACCAGAAACTATATTTCAAAATATTTGGTTGTCACGTAAATCTCCAATTAAGTCGTCCAACTTCATTTTGAATATTCTTGAAATTATATCAGGACAATCTTCTGGCTTAAGATTCCTGCTCTCGACAAACCATACAATCTCTGGCTATTTTGGATTGCACATGAATGTTATGAACAAATCTGGATATCTAATTGAAAAATTGTCATAGCATCTTGGTAATTCTGAATCATATACTGTGCACCACCGGTAAATGTTGATGGAAAAACAACTCTATTACCCACGTTGCAACCATTTGTTTCACCGCGTACTACTGCATCGGCAATTTCATTATACATCTCACTTTGCAACTCTTTTGGATGGGTTCTGACATACCATAATTGTGCAGATTTAATCACGGTATATCCATCAACTATGAACTGTTGTGTAAGCCTTTTTGCAAGAGGGGATGGTAGGTGACTCGGTTAACCTTTCATACAATCGGTGTGGGAAGAATTCCCTCTAGCTCACATAATTTCTTCCATTTCCTATCAGTTTTTGATGGTCAGGAAATGTATATCTTGCCTATAATTATCTTCACCGTGAGGAAATAATAATGGATACTGTAGAGCAAGGTAATACAGATGTAACTCATTGATACGTTCAATTTGCCAGATTTTTTTCTAATATAATATCGCTATCACCCATATGTTTTTCAAAATCCCTAACAAAGAAGATGGCAAGTTCATCGGCTTCAGGTAGATTATGCGTTCTTGCATCTGTCACTCTTCTCCCAATAAGGCGTAATTTCATTTTGATAACACCATCTTTGGGAAACTTGTCCTTGAAATTTCTAAATGACTTAACCAAATTATTTTCCCTATCTAACATGGATTTGAGTTCAACAACGATTTCGGTATGTAGAGAATTGTTTTCATTGCCTTTTCTGCATAAATGTGAATTATAAAATACAAATATTGTAAAAAAAATAATATATTAATTTGAATAACCAATGATAATTTCTGAAATTGAAAATCATACCTAACCAAATTAATTCAATTTTGAACTTCGTTTGCAGTATCGTATATATAAAGTTGTTCAAACTTCGGTGTAGAACCTTCTTCTGGCATCAAACTCCCTATTAGATGATAGTTTTGGCCGTGAATACGAAATATAGGTGGCGAATTTCCAGTGTTCATACTGGAATCAAGTTTTCCACCCATCGAAGTAAAAGAAAATATGTTGTTGTATGATCGAACATTCTCTAAACAAATGTCTTCTTTTATCGCTAAAACCGAATATTAGATCATACAAAATTTGTGGTGGTTTCTTTAAAGGAGGCAACATGATCTTTTCCTTGTCACAACATGTAGAGTACTAAGGTATCGTAATTTTATCACTTGGCTTCAATCTCTCTGCATACCAAAAATATGCTGAACAATGTCCACATAATGAAAGTAGGATCACCAATATCCCAATAAACTGTTCAATAATAAATTTAGACAAATGAAGGTGTCATTGAAATCAATAAACTATTTATATATATATATATATAATTTATATTTGAATTAAAAATATTTGAAGGAAGTACCATCATCAGGGGTTTTAGGTTTCTTGAGGTATCATTTACGTGAAGGCTTACAAAGTATTTTAGTCACTTCCTTCTCGACTACTTCAGTTATTCTTGAACTACTAATTGCAGTGGATGATGTGGATCCTTTTGAATATCACAAAGGTTTATTTACAAATAAAAAGAAATATTAATTAAATCAATTAATTATCCATTCAAAATTTAATATTTTAGAAAAATATGAATCTTTTGAAGTTTACCCTTTTCAAAAACAGACTTCAAAGATGGCCTTCCCACATTTTGTAAGAAGTATTTTCTGTTACAATATCTAAAATAATTGTTAGTAGAAAAAATATTATCTATTATTATATAAGTAATATGTAACGTTAAAAGTATATTAAATAAATATTGAATATTCAAGATTTTTAATCATATATCAATATTTAGTTTTATTGTATTTAAAATATTATTTCAAAAGTTAAGGTTTACTTTAAAAGTATGTTAAATTTCTTTTTGAAACATGAGTACATTAAATAATATATATATATTGAGAATTTGAAATTTGTGTAATATATCATAACCAATGGATAATAGTTTTATATACTCGGTTTATCAATTATTACCTATAACTTTGTCATGTAAAAGAAGAAATAATCTAAATTGTTAAAATTGTTATAAATATTCAACTTCTCTTTGAAATATAAAATTGATATGCAAATGAATAAGTAAATTAAACTATTACTTTTATTAGAAATATTCAAGTTTCTTGGTGGAAGTCCTCTTCTTGATTTAAGGGTAAGTTGATTTTGTGTCAAATCAACTACAACAGATTCACTATTATCCATTTTTGTCAATGAACCTAAAGAATTTTCTGTATTCATGGTGAAACTTATGAATTACACTTATATTCTTTTCATAAAATATTTTTACTGCTAATTATATTTAAAAAATAAACATGTCGATTGTTCTTATGAGAACATAAGAAATTGTATTTAATTTCATCTTCCTCATAATTTATTTTAGATAATGATGATATATTTTTAATAATAACAACCAACCAAATAAATAACAATAATAATTAAATTACAGTTGTAAATTTAGAACAAATGAAAAAAATTGTAATTTATGAAAACATTTACCCTTATTAGGCACATTTGGTTTTGTAGGTGGTCGTTCCCTTCTTGTTTTAGGAGTAAGTTGATTATGTGATTTATCTAGTGTATTGTTGCAATGTTGTCCACTTCATAATTATGATATTATAGTTTATTCTATTGGAATAACATTATTCTATAAGTTGCATATTAAGATAAAAATAACATTAAAGCATTGTTATCATGAAACTATAAAACAAAATCATGAAACTATAAAAATAGGAATGCTATTGTCATGACTTATATTCGACAATTGTCTTTTGCTGCCAAATAATTGTAGACTTTGTGATTTTCCATATTTCTTTAGGAAGAATAAAAAATCAAATTAATACAATCAATAAGGATGAAAAATATTTTAATTTATGAGATTAAAAATAATATACTATATTTATGTAAAAAGAATATTATGAGATTACTTGTCAATTTGATTGTATAAATAATGTATCTTGTTTTTATAAAATGTGAAGAAATATATATAGAGAGAGATAGTAATTCCATAAATAAAATTTGTAATAATTAAGAAATAATGTGAAATATTTTTATTAGTTACATTCCATATGAACTTTTTATCATTGTTATTTTAACTTATATGTGTGTATAATATACAATTAAAGCAAATCTTTTATCGTAACGTAAATCATGAATGCTAATTTATTTAATTATGGAATATATCAATTAAAAACTAATTATAAATGTAATAACATATATTAGCAAATACACTAAAATCTTTTTCTTTCTTTTTTTTTTTTTTTGTTATTATGATATTTCATCTTTTCCATAAGAGGGTTTTTGATATTATGATATGTTTGACTTAAATGTGTATTTATATTATAAAAGTTAAGTAAATTGGTAAATGTAGCTTAAATTATGGGTTATTAGTTTAATTAAGAAATGTATGTACAAAATTAATATTAAGGTATAAATTCAAAAATTAAGGAATAATCTCTTTATTGAAACATTAATGAATGTTGTAAGACTTAATTGCATAAATAATTCATTTAATTCTAAGAATATTTAAATATGTTTAGGTTTTGATAAAATAAAAGATTATGATTTATATTGGATATTATTAAGTCAGAATTCTAATAATCATCACTCTAAATCAAATTAGTTTCATTGATTAAATGTGTGGATATATTATCCATAAATCATGATGATTAAACTTATTATTATATATTATATTGATTAAATATGTGGATATTTTATTAATATTTCAGTTATATACACCAGCAGTACTTTTATTGTATAATCCTGATGCTTTTAATAAAATAAGAAAAATATACAAAAAATTTGATCCATCCATTTAATTAGATTTAAGGCCCATAATTGACCTTAGGTTCACAAATAAGGACATAGTTCTCATCTGAACCAAATCATATATATGTGTGTATATATATATATATATATTGCGAAGCCCCGACTATTTACCCTTATAGTTTATATAAATAAATTTGATTATTCTTTATATCACTATTTTACTTCATTTCAATCGAAATGTTTTGTTACAATAATATTTTGTTGAAATATATTTTGGATATTATTTATTTTATTTTGTAGCGAGAGCAAATACACATAGTATATTTTAATTTTAACTCATGGTGTTAAACCGGGCCCAAAATCTTTCAAACTCATATTGAATATTATGCTCAAACACTTTACCAATTCTAAGGTCCAAATATTTGGCCCAAGACTTTGAGCCCACAAACAGCCCAACCGCCTTAGTTGACTATTTATTCTCCATTTTTTCTTCCATCGGATTAGAACAAAAAAAATGCAACATAGAGGGTTTCTCTCATTTCCTCCAACACCTCGCATGATGATTGTGGTTTCACCGTAATCGTAATGAAAATCTAACCAATGGATATTAGGGTTCTCTTATTCATCAAATACTCCCTCTATATAGGGTATCAATTACATGTTTCCATAATACATAAAGATAATAAATACCTAAATTGTCCCTCACCAGTTACTTGTTGACGAAGGCACACTAAATGTGTTTTTCCTTCAACACTCCCCCTTGTGCCAAGTCAAAGGTTGAAATGGTGTTTCATTGTTGCCTCGTTAAAACTTTGCCAAGTAAAAAAACCAATGGGAAAAATAAAACTTGGTCTAAGGAAAAAGAGTACAACACACCTATGTTGAGACTCCACCTAAAGTCTACACCTCTCTTTGATATGTACATCTATCAAGAGAACTTTGAAAGTCTCCACTTCCTCAATTTACTTGATTCTTGATAAAGTGCACAGTTGTTGGTTGTAGAAGAGTTGTGGTAATATTACTCGTATTATCATATTTTGTTCAGTGATAGAGCTCAAGCCACTATTATCATATATATGAATGATCATAATATTTATCGTAGATACTCATGAACTACTACATGTATGATAATGATCTCTTTACATGGATCAAATATACTATTTGGTGTTTCACAGTAAGAAGTAAACTCAACATTTTCTATAGGGATTACAAGACCATCTGCAGTCCCAATTATATTTATGAATGGGAAAAATAAACTCGCGTCAAGGTTTCTTTTAGGTACCAAATTACATTTTGATTCCATCCAGTGACATTGCGATTTCTTGAGTTAAATCAAGATAACAATTTTGAGAAATTAATATTTGGTTAAGTGTATTAGTAATGGTACAATAATGCACATATTGTACGTATGTAGAGAATTTCATCTCCAACCAATTCTTCGTCATTCCATTGGCGAAATTGATATTTCCTTATATCTTCACTTTGACCAATCATAGGAGTGCTAACATATTGCACTTATCCATATTTAATTGCCTGATCATCTTTTGGATATATGCAAACTGTAGAATTTAGTATTCCACAAACTTGGTTTTAGTTTAAAGCCTTAACATGACCGAGTTTTCCCATGGTTCATTATCTCAAATTAAAATTTCAAATAACTAGCGATATCTCTTATTTCATTAAGAGTGTATATTATGTTCCTTTCATCGACATATACAATTATAATCGCAAATTCGAAACTTATTTTCTTTATAAATACGCAAGGGCATAGATTATCTTTTCCAAATCAAGTAGTCACTTAGACGGTTATACCACATCCGTCTGGATTGTTCCAATCCATAAAGTGAGTGTAAAAATTTAATTATAAATGCACTCTGTGGCTTAGAGTCAATTGCCTTGGCAATGAAAGGCCAGCAAGCACTTTCGTATATATTTCTAAATCACGATCCCCATACAGATATGATGTAACCACAAGTATAAGCTGCATTCTCAGTTCTTTAGAATTATAACATCTATTATGGGAGAGTACATATCCCCATAGTCAATTCCAGGGCGTTTTGAGAAAATTTGTGCTTCAAGTATAGATTTGCATCTCATGGCTTTATTTTTCTCATTTCGCTTTCTGACAAAACTTTGTTTATATCCTACAGGCTTTACACTTAGTGAGGTTAGCACTACCAAACAAAATACCTGCCTTGTTGTCAGTGAATTTAGTTCTACCTTGATTGATTCTTTACATTTAGGTCAATTTGCTCTATATTAATATTTCAATAGAGTGCGGTTCGATACTATTGTGCTCTTTGATTCCTTGAGCAACAATGTATATATCATCAATGTGTGTAGAAGATCTTTCCATCAATTCATATAAACTCATATTGTACATTGAGATTTCTTTATTCTCTGTAATCATATTAAACTTCGGAGCGTCCTCTAGTAATGATTTATGGATATAAGTATAATCAGAGATGTTCTTGATCGACGAATCCTCGACGCGCTATTTGAGAATCCGTCTCCGCAAGAGTACGGAGCCGGTTGTAGGGCGACGAGTTCTTCCCGAGTCGTGTCTCTCGAGGATGGATGTTATCGGCTTATCGGTTTCTTATTTGCTCTTATCGTCGGTTGAAATTAAACTAATCTAAACTAGGAAAGCAGTAGTCATTGATTTGGTTTCGGTTTTTATAACTAAACTTTGAATTGAAATAGAAGTTTTAAAAGCATTAAAATACGAAAAGGAAATTAAAGCTTATTTAAAAACGATTAATCAAAACTAGTTAACTAAAAAGCTTATAATTTGAATTAAGAGAAATGGAGGGAAAATTAAAGTCAAGCTTATTTGAAAAAGTCAACATTAATTTAACAAAATTTAAAGTTCTAAAAAGGAGGATTATATAAAACTTCTAAAAACTTAGAAATTGATCTAAACAACTTAACAACTTAAAAGCATAAGTTAAAAAGCTAGAAAGCTATAAAATGAAAATTAAAGTTTTGATAATCAAAATAACAACTAAACTACGATCAAACATCAACACATAATTAAAAGAAATAACAAGAAAATAAAACTATATTAATGGAAAGAGTTTACCAAACTAAGGATTCCACAAAGCTCGAGGAAAGCTTGAAAGCTTGACAATGGAAATCTAGAACCAAGCTTGAACAACTTAGCTAATGATGATCTAAAGCTTAAATAAACTATTACTAATTAACTAATTTATGATAATTTAAATTGATCCAAAGAGAAAAGGAAAATCTGAAGATGAGTGTTTAAGAGCAAGAGCTCTGCATCAGGCCCTTGCTGCAAGTTGTCTCCAAATGAAAAGACGTTGCCTTGGTATAAACATTCGCAGGGGCAAAATCATCCAAAAAGCAGCGAAAATCTGCTTTCCAGTCGATCGACTGTAAAGCAGTCGACCGACTGGCAGTCGATCGGTCAACTCTCCTGTCGATCGACTGCTCTTGTCAAAATGGCCAAAAGCCCTGGAATTCAGTCGATCCTCGGAGTTCCAGCCGATCGACTGTAATCGATTCGACCTCATCGGCAGTCGATCGACTGCAGTGTCCAAAATGCCAAAAGTACCTGGAATCCAGTCAATTTTGGAGTTCCAGTCGATCGACTAGAAGGGCAGTCGATCGACTGAGTTCCAGTCGGTCGACTGGATTGCTGCACCCGGCTCGATTCCTCATTCTTTTTACGTCCGTCAGTTTATCGAACCTCGTCCGTGCGCTTCCTTGCTTGTCCGTCCATTCTCGAGTCGAGTAAAAACGATCCTAAACGAGCGCGGGCCCCGCTTGGATGTCCTACGGCCAAGAGAAAAATGAAATAGTGAAAAACTACGAAAACTAATAATAAAACGTACAAAAAATACGAAAACTTAGAAATAACGAAAAATGGCCAACTCGACTCCTAAAATACCTAAAAGCAAGCGAAACACACGCAACGTGATACAAAAACGATAGCAAAAATATGTACAAAAAGATGCAAATCAACCACCCCACACTTAGAATGGTTGCTTGTCCTCAAGCAAAACTAACGTAAATTCACAAGACTACCCCCGACCAACCCTAAACTAATGCACAAAATAATTCGAGACGTCGTGCGCTACGTTGCTTGTTAGCTTTGGCTAAAAGGACGTCAATGTGCATTGTTAAGGAAATTTAGATCGACTTCCGAACCCTAAAAGAACTTAAGCAATTCACCAAGTCGGTCCCCCCGTCCTCGCCCCGGCTAAGGTCTATCCACGCTCGAACCGTTAATCGACTCCCTACTAGCCAAAATCATCTACGCTTCTCTTTAACAAATATATACTAAAAAACGGAAAAGGGAAAAACGTGCTACTAACTACTCAACAACTTCAAGGATTTATAACTTATCCTTATTTATTCGTCTCTTTTTCTTTTTCTCTTTTTCTCTTTTTTTTTAAGGTAAATAAAATGAAAATACGAAGCTTTCAACGACTCCGATCATTCGTTGCTACTAGCAACTTACAAAATTCTCGATCAAGCACGTGGAGCAATTGACGACTCCAATATACAAAACAAAAACCTATAGAGAGCATTTGATGACTAGGGCTAGTCGAGGCACTAGTTCTAAACGAGCACAAGGATAGCACGAAGCTAAAACCGAACGGAGATCCCAACAAGGTAAACCACCTAAGTCCACTATATTCGATTTAAAATCTAAACACCCTAACAAATCATCAAAACCGCATCACTTCGCCAAGGGTCCAAGCAATAATAGCACACACGTTACTCAAATTAACACAAGCAAGCATACGACAAAATTAAAAACCTAAGACGAACTCTAACCACCCCACACTTAAAACCTAGCAATGTCCTCATTGCGTATTTAAGCTAATAAAAAGCAGTAAAAAAGGTGTAGGGAAAAGAGAACGCCCCTATGTCCGAGCTTGTGTCGTCGTGGTTGTGCAAAAGTCGTCGCCGGGAGCCGAGGCAAGCAACAAGCTATCTACAAGGTAAGGCAAGGTGGAAATTTTGCACGAAAATAAACTATTTACAAAAACGAAAATCTTTTTGAGTTTTTTGAATTTTCTAATTTGTTTGGATTTTATTTATCAATTTGTTTTATATTTTGAGAATATATTCAAAGAAAATGAAATTAAACTATAAACAAAAACAAAAGCAAGTAAAAGAATTTTTTTTATTTTATTTTCCTTTTATTATTTTTTATTTTTTTTTATTATTATTTTTTTTTACAAGAGTCGAGACGAGAAATAAAAGAACATAATCGAAAGAAAAAAATAAAATAACACACAAAAACAATAAACAAATAAAAATAAACAAAGGATAAACGAGGAGGTTTAACGACGTCTCCTAGGTCGGGCACGGAGGGTCGCGGCCTCGTCTTCCTCCTCGTTTTCGCCATCGCCACCGTCATCGTCATCGTCGTCTCGACGCATCCGACTCTCGACCAAAAGGAGCCGGCTATGGAGGTCGCGGAAAGCTCGATCATTTCTTGCCTGCCCCTCGTCGAGCCAGTCGAAACGGGCATTGAGCTGGTCGAAACGCGAAAACACGGCCTGTTGGAAATCGCTCCAACCCATCTCGGGACCCGAGCCGGTTCTCGGACCTCCGTACTGTGGGATTTCCGCATGGCTCGTGCTCGCTCCGTGGTGCGCGCCCGAACCGGTGTTCGGGATGTCGCCGGCATCATCCTGCTCGTGGCCCCGGTGGCGCTGGCGTCTCGGATTTTGGCTCGCCGGGTTCGTCGGGGCTCTCGGCATTTTGAACGTCAATTCTATGAGAACGACCCTCGTCATGTTGGCCTCCTCGGCCTCAAACCTGAAGTAACGGGCAAAAATGGTGATCATCGGCCCCATGCCGACTCGTGCGACGCTTCCTCCCCTCGTTTTCCGTATCCAGCGAATTTGCCCACGGATCAACGGAAAGAACGAGACCGGATGTCCATTCAATATGCACCAAAGCACGTACACCTCGTGGTGGGTGAGGTTGGTGCTCTCATGTTTGCCCATCAAGACGTGGGCGAAGAACTTGTAGGCCCCAAGTAGAGCCAAATCGGTGATTCCCGACGCCGAGTATCAATCCCGGGTACCACGTCCGCCCGTGATACTCCCCCAAAACTCATCCGCATGAAAACCACTCACCTGCGTGTACGAGTACTGCTGGCAGTCAAGCCCGAGCACCCCTTAGAGCACCCCCTGATCGATCCGGTGCTCAATTCCCCCACAACGGACATTAAAGCCCCCGTCATCGGTCTCTTGGTACGTGGTGAAGAATTAGAGCACTAGCTCCCGATAAGCCGGTGCCCGGAAAGACGCGAACATCCGGCCATTCATCGCGTCGATGAAACTTAGTAGACGCGTGCCGAATCAAAATCCCCGTTCGTCACCCACTCTTCTAAACGATCGATGTTAATGAAACAAGGGGTAGCGAAATGTCGCTAGGAAAGGTTTTGGAAAAGTTCCCCCTCGTATGTGGAGTAGACGGGGAAGGGGGCACCGTAAGTTCCAGCAATATCGGGGTATTGGGGAAGGTTGAAAACTTCATCATCAGAGTGGCCATCCATGGTAAAAGATGAAAAATAGGGACGAAAGTAGTCGGGTTTGTAGTGGAGGGTTTCAAAAAATCAAAACGAACGAGAAACAACGGAAAAACGAGGAAAATTGAAATCGAATGCTCTCTGGGGCAATTCGTCGAGCACTTGGTGGGCAAGCTTTTTAAAGAAGTAAATCAAACAAGAATGGATCCCAATTCCTACCCAACACACAACCAACAATTGCCAAGTTCCCAAAGATATCGTACAAGCGAAGTATCTGAATAATTGGTTCAAAACGAAACGAAGAATTGACTAATCCCCAGGAGAATTTCTTTGAATTGAGAAAGGAAGAGAAAGCTGAGATTTCCCGCGGAAATTGGTTGTGTCGATCGACTCCAAGTTTTTTTATTTCTGTTTTCCTCTCTCTTTTTTTTTCATATATTTTCCTCCGTTTTGTTTTATTCTTGCTGTTCCTTTTTCTTTCTTCCGGTCGATTGGTGAGGGGATATGGGCAGATCGACTGGTATATATACACATCCACGTTCTCTAGGCCGTCTGGGCAGTCGATCGACTGCTCTTGTCAAAATCTTAAAAAAGTTCTGGAATCCAGTCGATTTCTCCTCCTCAGTCGATCGGGCTCCAGTCGATCGACTGGCTATCGAACAGCAAATGACCAGTCAATCGACTGCTCTTGCAAAAAGCTTAAAAAGTTCTGGAATCCAGTCGATTTGAACCCGTCTGTCGATTGGGCAGTCGATCGACAATCATTCAAGTCGATCGACTAGATATGCAGTCGATCGACTGAATTCCAGCGATCCATCTCCATTTTCGATCCTCTTTTCTCCCAAGACTCCAGAATTGAACCTACACAAACCCAAAAACTCCGTTAACATTACTTAAAGATAGAATATACACTAAATTACAAGAAAAACAAGGAAATAATCAGAAAATCGTGGGTTGCCTCCCACGGAGCGCGTTTGATTAACGTCGTTCACTCGACGACCCTGGTTTGACGATCAAGACCCCGTCGGGGACAAGTCGCTCAGGTCCTCCTCGTCTACGACTACTGGCTCGAGAGCGTTTGTTTGCAACACGCTATGCCGGTAAGGTTTGACTCCAGCGCCATTCACTTGAAAATGTTCATCCGTCTTTGGGTCGATTAACGTCACGGCTCGAAATGGGGATACCTTCTCGATTTTGTACGGCCCGCTCCATTTGGACATAAGCTTCCCGGGAAACATGGCAAGACGAGTGTTATAAAGGAGTACTTACATTCCCTCCTCCAACTCTTTCGGTATGAGTTTCTTATCGTGGAGTAGCTTCGTTTTCTCCTTGTACAACCGGGCATTATCAAACGCCTCGTTCCGTAATTCTTCGAGTTCCTCCAGTTGGAGTTTTCTCCCCTCTCCGGCCTGCTTCAAATCAAAGTTACACGCTCGGATTGCCCACCACGCTCTATGCTCCATTTCCACCGGCAGATGGCACGACTTTCCATACACCAGACGATAGGGACTCATTCCAATAACCATATTATAGTCCGTACGGACGGCCCACAAGGCATCGGTGAGCTTCGTTGACCAGTCCTTCCGGTTTGGTTGCACAGTTTTCTCGAGAATGTTTTTGATTTGACGATTACTCATCTCGACTTGCCCGGCTGTTTGCGGATGGTAAGGAGTGGAAACCTTGTGCACGACTCCATAGTTCTTCAACACTCGTTCAAGTAATTTGTTGTTAAAATGCTTGCCACCATCGTTGATTAGCACCCTCGGAACTCCGAATCGGCTGAATATGTTGCTCCGAACAAACATTACTACTGTTTCGCCATCATTTCTCCTTGCCAGGATTGCTTCTATCCATTTAGAGATGTAATCCACCACAACCAATACGTATTCGTACTCGTGATACTTCGGGAAGGGACCCATGAAATCGATCCCCCAAACATCAAAGATCTCGACGGCCAAGTTATACATCATCGGCATCTCATTCCGCTTTCCGATGCTACCCGTCCGTTGACACCGATCACACCTCTGACAATGCTCGTGAGCATCCTTGAAAAGGGTAGGCCAATAGAAGCCCGACTGGAGAACTTTATAATCGGTCTTTTGTCCACCGAAATGCCCTCCGACTAGATGATCATGGCAATGAGTCAATATCCCCTCTTTTTCCTCTTCCGGAATGCACCTCCTCAAAACACCATCCTTCCCGATTTTGAACATAAGAGGGTCATCCCAATAATAACCTCAACAAGTGGCAAGAAACCTCCTCCTCTCGTGATGAGACAGGTCCGGACGGAGCACCCCGCTAGCAAGGTAGTTAGCAATATCGGCGTACCATGGTGTGACGGACACACCGAAAAGGTTCTCGTGAGCTTGGTTTTCTCCGATGAGTGGGGACTCTTTCTCTCTATTCCCGACCTCCAAACGAGAGAGGTGGTCGGCGACTACGTTCTCGCACCCTTTTCTATCCCTGATCTCCACGTCGAACTCCTGAAGTAGAAGGATCCACCAGATTAACCTCGGCTTCGCTTGAGGCTTGTTGAAAAGATGTCATAGTGCCGCATGATCGCTATGTATTATCACCCTCGACCCAAGGATATATGATCGAAACTTCTCGAGCGAGATAACCATGGAAAGTAGCTCCTTTTCGGTAGTTGTGTAGTTCCTTTGAGCGTTATTGAGCATAAGACTTGCGTAGTAGACGACCCAGAGGAGTTTGTCTACTCGTTGCCCTAGGACGGCCCCCACTGTTTCGTTCGACGCATCGCACATTATTTCGAATGGGAGGGACCAATCGGGGCTATCACCACAGGAGTAGAAGTTAAACTCTTCTTTAATGAATCTAACGCCGCTAGACAAGCATCGTCAAACACAAATAGGACGTCGGCGCTAAGCATATGGCACAAGGGGCGTCTAAGCTTCGAGAAGTCCTTAATGAACCTCCTATAGAACCCCGCATGATCGAGGAAGCTTCGCACTCCTTTCACGTTGATCGGTGGGGGAAGTTTCTCAATTACGTCGATCTTTGCCTTGTCGACTTCGATTCCCTTGGACGACACCACATGCCCCAAAACTATTCCACTTCTCACCATGAAGTGGCTTTTCTCCCAACTCAAGGTAAGGTGGTTCTCCACACATCTCTCCAAAACACTTGACAAATGATCGAGACACTCGTCGAAGGTAGAGCCGTAAATAGAAAAATCGTCCATGAAAACCTCCATATATTTGTCGAGCATGTCGGAGAAAATCGAAAGCATGCACCGTTGAAAGGTAGCGGGTGCATTGCACAAGCCGAAAGGCATACGTCGGAAAGCGTATGTGCCGAAAGGGCACGTTAATGTCATCTTGGATTGATCCTCCGGTGAGATAGTGATTTGGTAGTATCCTGACAATCCATCGAGAAGAAAATACGAATTATGCCCCGCTAGCTTGTCCAACATCTGGTCGATGAACGGGAGTAGGAAGTGGTCCTTCTTGGTGGCGGCATTGAGCTTTCGGAAGTCTATACACATTCGCCAATCGGTGGTCGCACGGGTCGTCACACGCTTGCCCCGTTCGTTCTCAATCACGGTTATTCCGCTCTTCTTCGGCACCATGTGGACTGGGCTCACCCATTCACTCTCTCCGATCGGGAATATCAAACCCTCGGCCACAATTTTCAGTATCTCAACCTTCACAATCTCCATCAAGTTCGGGTTCAATCGTCGTTGGCCTTCCCTCGATGGTTTTACTCCGTCTTGGAGGATGATCCTATGCATGCAAGTGGAGGGGCTTATGCCTTTAATATCAGCAAGGCTCCACCCTATCACCTTCTTGTTCCTCTTCAGTACTTACACCAATCGTGCCTCGTCTCTCGGGGGAAGCTCGGCGTAGACGATCACGGGTTTTGTCTCGTTGCTTTCCAAGTAAATGTATTTGAGATGGCTCGGAAGGGTCTTGAGCTCCGGTTTTTCCCAAAGGGGCGATTCTACGCTCAATAACTCAAATATTTCTACTACCCCCTCCGATCGAAGAGCTCGCCACTCGTTGTCCGCAACATCCTCGTTCACAATCTCCTAAGCAGCTTCTTCAACTAGTTCTTGTATCGGGTCGATCATAGCACAATCGGCATGAAAGGAGGAAGGCGGAACGGCTCCCAAGTCGTGGATCAAGAAGTTCACTGTATCTCCCAAAACCTAGAAAGATAACTTCCCATTTTTCACATCGATCAAGGTGTTCGTCGTGGCCATGAAGGGTCGACCAAGTAAGATAGTGTGTTCTCGGCTTCGTTGCTCACCTCCCCGACGTCCAGTATAACAAAATCCACAGGCACGATGAGGCTTCCTACTTGTACCAAAACGTCTTCGACCACGCCCTTCGGGTATCGGACTGATCGGTCGGCCAGTTGCAAACACATTCTCGTCTCCTTGAGGTCGCCCAACTCCAACTGTTTAAAAATAGAGTACGGCATCAAGTTTATTCCTGCGCCGAGGTCTAGCATCCCTCGTGTCTCCTTGCCGTTTCCGAGGGTAATCTTGATACAAAAGCTTCCCGGATCACCCTCTTTATGTGGGAGAGAGTTGCTAAAGGCAATGCTTGCCGCGTTCGAGATGCATATCTTCTCATTCTCCTCGAATCGTCGTTTCTTGGATGTGAGCTCCTTGAAAAACTTCGTGTAAGCGGGAATATTTCGGATTATGTCGAGCAAAGGAGGTTAATGTTAACCTTTGATAGCATCTTGTATAGCTCGAGGAATTGGTCGTCTTGCTTTGTCGGTCGGATACGGCTCGGATATGGAATCGGAGGTCGGTACGGTGCGGCGGACTTATGTAACCCCCCGTCAGCCTGGGACCCCTTCGTCTCACCACTAGAGAGTGATGTGGGAGAGCTAGGAGCGGCTACGGGCTCATTCGAATCTGGAGTAGCACGATCTTCTTGAACACTCGTCGAAGGTCCATCGTCGGGTAGGGCGACCTTGTTGTCTACCACCTTGCCACTTCGGAGAATGGTCACGGCTTGAGCTTGGGCCGGTTGACTTGGTAGCTTGTTCTTGTCCCGTGCTTGTTTTAGTTCGTTGAAATCTGTAGCTATTTGCCCCATTTGTGTCTCCAAACTCAAGAGCTGTTTGCTTAGCTCGGATAAGACGGATTCGAGGTTCGATTGTCGCGGTCTCGGATTGTCTTGGGGAGGTGGAAACGGTACTTGTTGAGGCGGAAAAGGTGGTCGAGCGGCATATAGAACTTGGGGGCGCGTCGGTTGATCTTGTTGTGTCATCGGGGGTCCGGGTGGAGTTTGAGTGTTCGTTGGTTCAYTCCACCTAAAGTTAGGGTGGTTCCTCCAACCGGGATTATATTTTGGGGCGTAAGGATCGTTGTGGCTTGGAAAACCTCCCCGATTTGCTTGGTATCCCCGGATCGCGTATGCTTGCTCGTCGAACTCGTTCGTTTGCCCGTATTTAATCGAGCACACACTAGCTCCATGCCCCGGCATTCCGCACGTAGTGCACGTCTCTATCGAGCTCGGATGTTGCTTGGTGAGCGAGGCTATTTGATTTTCTAGCTCGGCGATCTTACGGGCCCACTCAGGCCCCTCTTTTGTCGAGACCTCTTTCACGTGCTCCTTTCGTTCCAAAACACTCATGCGATGATCGTCGGCGACCATGTTAACAAAGATGTCATATAGTTCTCTCGTCGAGCGGCCGGCTAAGTTCCCGCCGGCACATTGTTTACCATGCGCTTTGATGCGAACGCCAATCCGTTATAGAAGAACTGATTCAAGAAATCGCCGGTAAACCGATGGTGTGGGCATTTAGTAAGGTATCCTTTGAATTGCTCCCATGCCTCGTAGAAAGTTTCATCGCTCGCCTGTCGAAACGAGGCAATCTTAGCTCGAAAGTCGGCCGTCTTCTCTTGAGAATAGTATTCCTCCATGAATCGTTCGGTGAACATATCCCAATTGGTAAAGGAGTCAGACGGTAATGTCATGAGCCAATCAACGGCCTTGTCCTTCATCGTGTACGGGAAACATCTCATCTTGATTTGGTCAATATGAATTCCTTGGCGCGGAAAGCTCGACACCGTGTAGGAGAAGATACGTAGGAATTACATGGCGTCCTCTTGCGGTAAGCCGTGGAACGTGGGTAGTCAGTTTAGGTCTATCGGCCGCAAATCGTATTCGAGAGCCTCGGGGCTCAATTGAATACAAGAGGAGAAGTCGCCCATGTACGGCCTCGACACTTCCTTGATACTGTTGGTAGGACCCCCGTCGGGAGTGGCGAAAGGGTGACCTCCGATATCACGAGCGGCATAAGGATTTTCGTTGACGGCGGGCGCTCGTGGAAAATCTTGAGGTATCGGGTTTCGGAATTGAGGCACGGGCCCGGYCGGATGCGGGAATYGWGGCTCRTGCCCGTRGGGGGCGTAGTGTGGACCTTGATGAAATTGTCTCGGGACTTGGAACGGCGGTTGATACGGGWACGGTGGCCCTTCGATGATCGGRCCTYGGTAGGGCGTCCCGTGAAAYTGAGWRTTCGAACTTTGGGGGTCTTGGTTCGTAAAACCATTTCCCCCTTGGTCGAACGTCGTCGCAAAGACCAGCTGTGGGTCTTGATGAGTCGCCGCTTGAGGTGACGGCGTGGGACCGGTCGATACTTGCGGAGGCGGAACCCCTTGGTTGTCAAGGGCAGGGGCAGGGGGCGTCGGGTTTTCAAACGGAGTGGCCATGTTTTGATCTTCTATCACCGAAGATAATAAGGGAGGCAACGGGACGTTGGATGTGTCTTGCCTTGAAGCGGCTCGTGCGTCTCGTCGTAACCTCTCGGGGTTCGGCAAGAATGGAGTCAACTCCTGTCTGAGCGATCGTCTACCTTGCATACACAACAACAACAACAAAAGATCACGCGTATCGAATGTAAAGCAATTAACTAACTACTATTTACAATGACAATAAGAATAATTGAGAACGCCATTGGCTTTAATCCATCCCCGGCAATGGCGCCAAATTTTTGATCGATGAATCCTCGACGCGCTATTTGAGAATCCGTCTCCGCAAGAGTACGGAGCCGGTTGTAGGGCGGCGAGTTCTTCCCGAGTCGTGTCTCTCGAGGATGGATGTTATCGGCTTATCGGTTTCTTATTTGCTCTTATCGTCGGTTGAAATTAAACTAATCTAAACTAGGAAAGCAGTAGTCATTGATTTGGTTTCGGTTTTTATAACTAAACTTTGAATTGAAATAGAAGTTTTAAAAGCATTAAAATWCGAAAAGGAAATTAAAGCTTATTTAAAAACGATTAATCAAAACTAGTTAACTAAAAAGCTTATAATTTGAATTAAGAGAAATGGAGGRAAAATTAAAGTCAAGCTTATTTGAAAARGTCAACATTAATTTAACAAAATTTAAAGTTCTAAAAAGGAGGATTATATAAAACTTCTAAAAACTTAGAAATTGATCTAAACAACTTAACAACTTAAAAGCATAAGTTAAAAAGCTAGAAAGCTATAAAATGAAAATTAAAGTTTTGATAATCAAAATAACAACTAAACTACGATCAAACATCAACACATAATTAAAAGAAATAACAAGAAAATAAAACTATATTAATGGAAAGAGTTTACCAAACTAAGGATTCCACAAAGCTCGAGGAAAGCTTGAAAGCTTGACAATGGAAATCTAGAACCAAGCTTGAACAACTTAGCTAATGATGATCTAAAGCTTAAATAAACTATTACTAATTAACTAATTTATGATAATTTAAATTGATCCAAAGAGAAAAGGAAAATCTGAAGATGAGTGTTTAAGAGCAAGAGCTCTGCATCAGGCCCTTGCTGCAAGTTGTCTCCAAATGAAAAGATGTTGCCTTGGTTAAACATTCGCAGGGGCAAAATCGTCCAAAAAGCAGCAAAAAACTATTTTCCAGTCGATCGACTGTAAAGCAGTCGATCGATTGGCAGTCGATCGGTCAACTCTCCTGTCGATCAACTGCTCTTGTCAAAATGGCCAAAAGCCCTGGAATTCAGTCGATCCTCGGAGTTCCAGTCGATCGACTGCAGTCGATTCGACCTCATCGGCAGTCGATCGACTGCAGTGTCCAAAATGCCAAAAGTACCTGGAATCCAGTCAATTTTGGAGTTCCAGTCGATCGACTAGAAGGGCAATCGATCGACTGAGTTCCAGTCGGTCGACTGGATTGCTGCACCCGGCTCGATTCCTCGTTCTTTTCACGTCCGCCGGTTTATCGAACCTCGTCCGTGCGCTTCCTTGCTTGTCCGTCCATTCTCGAGTCGAGTAAAAACAATCCCAAACGAGCGCGGGCCCCGCTTGGATGTCCTACGGCCAAGAGAAAAATGAAATAGTGAAAAACTACGAAAACTAATAATAGAAGGTACAAAAATACGAAAACCTAGAAATAACGAAAAACGGCCAACTCGACTCCTAAAATACCTAAAAGCAAGCGAAACACACGCAACGTGATACAAAATCGATAGCAAAAATATGTACAAAAAGATGCAAATCAGTTCTCATGAGAGTCATTATATTCATTGATGATCAATTAAAGTTAAGACATACGTGCCCTCTTATTCCTTGGGTGATTATTTATCGAACCAAGTGACCTCCCCCTGTTCCTTTTGGGAGTCACGACCTCAACCGCACCTCCACTAAGTATGGTTGCAATGTCTTAATTTGCGACATTGTGCCCTTTATGGAGACTTTTAACCTTGCAGACACATTTATAGCTTGTATATATATGATCTCGTCACTTTAGAAATTGAGTCTTTTATACTTTGAAGATCAATTATTCACTTTAATTTTCTTTCACGTTACATTGTGAAATGCGGGAATCATAATGAGACATAGTATGAAACTATTCCTGTCGTTCTATTAGAAAATAATTTTTCTTATCTCCCCCTAACGACGGGAAGATTGTCTCATTTGAGTGATAAATTCGTTAATTTAGCGATAAAGAGATTGTCTGTCAAAGGTTTCAAATAGCGGATGACTGTTAGAGATTCATATCCAACATAAATACTTAATCGTCTTTAGAAACCTATATGAATGCAATGTGGGAGCTCAATAGGCACATATACTGCTTAATAAAATATGCGTAGATATGAATTATCAGGCTTATATCCAGTTACCAACTGGTACATAAAATATCTGGTTAGCAGGGGTTCATAAACGAATAAGTAAGAGTTGCGTGCAATATTGCATAACCCTGTGCAAAGACAAATGAGTGCGCATAGTTATTGTCTTAGTAACCATCTATATTCTTTGTGATGGTGTCTTCTTTGAGACCTTATTATATATGCACATTAGGGTACAAGATCCAGTACATCGATCTTTATTAAAATGTAATAGACATCAAGTGCTTTTGATGTAAACTCTCTAGCATTATGAGATTGGGTGCTTTATAAGGGTGGTGAGTCCTCAATTATATTAAATGTTCTAGAATTTCTGTAAATGCAACATTTTTATGGACAATACGTGCCGAAGCATCGACCAAAACTATACAATACTTGAATGATCCGCATTTTGAATGGTTGTGTCCACATGTATCAACAATTATCAATTATAAGAATAAAATATTATACTTTGTATCTTTATCAAATGTAGGTCCCAATCATATAATTTTGATAATGAACAAGTTTTGAAATAATGAGTGATGTATCTTTGAGATAAGAATGTATGTAGTGCTCCTAGTACTTTAGAATGCACTAGCTGTAATTGAACAGCATTAGTTCGACACTATACTGTGCATTAAATTTCTATCTCGTTTTGTGTTTCACTCAAAATAAAAGATTTCCATATTAATTTCTTATAATATGGACCATCATATCACGATGAACAAAGAATCCATGTCAGTCGTGTCAAAACTTGAATGAGTCGTGTCCAAAAGTTCTTTGTTGGTCATATCTTATGATTCAATGATCAAAAAGTGGTAAAGTAAAATTACTAGATTGACTCTAAAATCATAAATTAAAAGTATAGTTCCATTCTCATAATGTACTTCTTAGTGATAATCATCAACATGAATATCATCAAACTTAACAAGGTTCGTTCGCTCTTGGTCCATAATGAGCTTTTATGACTTTAATCAATGTGCCACCGGGCCTCAAGACTTTGTCACATATAAATATAAATTAAGTGAATAATTGTTTATTCCTCGATAAATTCTCACATTCCTCCAGAGATAAGTGAAATACTTTTCATTCTAATATTTTACATTATTTACTAGATATGTTACATTATATCTAATAATTTTCTCATGAACCTTGTATTTGAATGTGTGGTAAATAAACTTAAGTACATTCAATGCTTTGGAATGAAAAACAAAATTTACCAATAAGCCAAAAATAATTAAATCAGGCCACATTACATAAATCCAACTCAACATAAATTTTAAGACCAAATACAATAGTCTAATGTGAATGATTGATTATACTTTCATCAACCAAATATAGGATATCTATTTACTAAGAAAAGATTATTGGAGGAACCTCCATGACTTCTACCATGACCAATAAATATCACGAACTCTTACATATCTTACCTTGTGGTTCATTCTTCTCACATAGGTAGGGATCAACATGTCTCTTCCCCTTTACATTGAGGTTATTTTCACTATTCAAATCGATCATGGTTAGCCTCAAGAAATCTCTTTATCCAAAGGTTTAACATTGGTATTATGAATAATAATGTCATGTCTCTTAACGACTCACTATCATAATTAATATTATACAACTGCATCAGTATGTTTGCTCAAGTAGAAAAAATAGAGTGAGATCGTATCTTTCAATTTATTATTGTCATTTAAAGTGACTTTTTTTTCACATATGGCAAGACATGTTTTTAGTCGCAACATATCAAAGTCATTGACCCTTTTTAGCATGCAAATAAAATTTTTTTCACTAAATTCTTAGGCTTAGAAATAGTGTTTCATAAAATTCTCAAAATATTCATTTAGAGTACATCCCAAAGTTTATTGAGATTTTGAAATCACATATGTTTCCAATATAAGATTTGGGGTCAATATGAATTCTCAAGTTCGTAAGAGAATTGACTTTTACTAAGTTTGACGATTATTTGCCAATTAGGGATTATTGTGGAATTGTAGTTATTCTAGTTTCCACATCAAACGAATAATGGTAGTACTCAATTTCTTTTGAGTATATTAAATTGTATTTAGATTGAGTTAGTTTGATCAATTTCTTTAGATAATGAATTTGAAGTATGTCATAATCTTTCTTTGATATAATGTGAATATACTTTATCATAAGACTTATTTACACAATTCTTTATCGTTCATGAACCTTCATTATCATGAAAATATTCAAATATACAATCAATGATACATACATTGAAAGTAGCTTATAAAATCAACTTGAATAGAATCACCAACATACATGAATCTATCAATTCATCGAAATTCATGATTAGCTAAACATATTGGCAAAATCATGATCAATCTCTCATATAATCTTGTAAATAACTCTAATTACGATTTCTTAGAAATCATCTCAAAGCATAAATAATAATATATTATGTACTCTATGAATATCATTAAAGTATTGTAAAATTTCATGTTTGTCAATATTGCACATAACATCACATGCATATAATTATAGATAACATATATACATATACATGCACAATATAATACATACCATACCATATATACATATTGCCAGATATTTATTAGTTGCATTTAATAAATAATAGGGTAATTCGAGTTACCTTGGAGGAAAGTCATGATTCTTTCATAATTTTGTTTTTAGGTTTCGGATTATACAAAGCTTTAAATCTGATCTCCACCATATATATTCAATCTCTACGTGTTTTTAATAATATATTCGAAATTCAGCTTCATCCAACGGTTAGATTGTGCGTAATTGAATTTTTAAAATAAACTTGGCAGACAGTTCCGAGGATCAGATCTGTTCAAAATTCATTATCGGATTCTCCAGACTTCATATTTAAATCCACACTGTTCATATTTAACCTGTATATGTTTGGAGTAACATATCCAAGATTTGGCTTGATCCAACGGTTCTATTGTGCGCAATCGTATTTTGAAAAATATTGCACAGAAATTTTCAAAAATAAGATCTGCTCTATTCAAAATTTTATATATATTTCCTCGTATGTCCGAATCTAATCTCCACCGTTCAGAATGTAAATCATAGGTTCTGGAAGGTTCTGTAAAAATTTGAGCTCGATCCAACTGTTGAAACTCGAGAAACCAATTTTTTAAACATATAACGCAGTTAGAAACTTGACCCACGAGAATTGTGTATAGGGTATGAAGGCTTATTCTCGATCACTCTCAATATGTTAGAGTTTCATGCTGATAACGTGTAAAAGGAAAAGTATGAGGATAAGACATAAAAGAGAGACGAAGGAAGACGGTAGAAATTAGGGTTCTCTTATTCATCAAAAACTCTCTTTATATAGGGTATCAATTACATGTTTCCATATTACATAAAGATAATAAATACCTAAACTATCCCTCACCAGTTACTTGTTGACGAAGGCACACTAATTGTGTTTTTCCTTCAATATTTCTTTTTTTCTTTTTTTGTTATTATGACATTTCATCTTTTCCATAAGAGGATGTTTGATATTATGATATGTTTGACGAAGTAAATTGTTAAATGTAGCTTAAATTATGGGTTATAATTAGTTTAATTGAGAAATGTATGTACAAAATTAATATTAAGGTATAATTATAAATATTAAGGAATAATCTCTTTATTGAAACATTAATGAATGTTGTAAGACTTAAGGTATAATTGCATGAATAATTCATGTAATTTTAAGAATATTTAAATATGTTTAGTTTTGATAAAATAAAAGATTATGATTTATATTGGATATTATTAAGTCAAAATTCTAATAATCATCACTCTAAATCAATTTTGTTTCATTGATTAAATGTGTGAATATATTATCCATAAATCATGATGATTAAACTTATTATTATATATTATATTGATTAAATGTGTATATATTTTATTAATATTTCAGTTATATACACCAGCAGTACTTTTATTGTATAATCCTGATGCTTTTAATCAAATAAGAAAATATACAAAAAATTTGATCCATCCATTTAATTATATCTAAGGCCCATAATTGACCTTAGGTTCACAAATAAGGACATAGTTCTCATTTGAACCAAATCATATATATAAATATATATATATATATATATATATTGCGAAGCCCCGTCTATTTACCCTTATAGTTTATATAAATAAATTTGATTATTCTTTATATCACTATTTTATTTCATTTCAATCGAAATGTTTTATTACAATAATATTTTGTTGAAATATATTTTGGATATTATTTATTTTATTTTGTAGTGAGAGCAAATACACATAGTATATTTAAATTTTATACTCATTGTGTTAAATCGGGCCCAAAGTCTTTCAAACTCATATTGAATATTATGCTCAAACACTTTACCAATTTTAAGGCCCAAATATTTGGCCCAAGACTTTGATCCCACAAACAGCCCAACCGCCTTAGTTTACTATTTATTCTCCATTTTTTCTTCCATCGGATTAGAACAAGAAAATGCAACATAGAGGGTTTCTCTCCTTTCCTCCAACACCTCGCATGATGATTGTGGTTTCGCCAGAATCGTGATGAAAATCTAACCAACGGATCATTACAAAGTGTATACCATAGATAGCCAACTTAGTAAGGTTTCCAACGCCACCTCCTGATCGACATCGATTCTACGTTTATGTGAGTTAATCTGGTTTGGAAGCTAAGTGTTATGCGTGGGACCCACATATAGAGTTCTTCAGGAGCTAAGTGCTACGCGTGGGAGTCACCTCTAGAGTTCCGTACCCAGACACTCACTAATCGGACTAACAGTTTTAGAACAAGACAGATTTTTCTGTCTATTTAACTATTAACTTTTTTATTGATTTCTTGAAAATAAATTAGTATAACTTGTCGATAATTGGTTAAATTTTGGGAAAATGTGAAGCCCCGTCTATTTACCCTTATAATTTATTTAAATAAATTTGATTATTCTTTATGTCACTTTTTTTTTTTCATTTCAATCGAAATGGTTTATTACAATAATATTTTGTTGAAATGTATTTTGGATATTATGAGTTTTTTATTTCTATTCATTTTATTTTGTAGCGTGAGGAAATACACATAGTATATTTTTGTTTTAACTCATTGTATTAAACGGGCTCAAAATCATTCAAACCCATATTGAATATTATGCTCAAACACTTTACCAGTTTTAAGGCCCGAATATTTGGCGCAAGACTTTGAGCCCACAAACAGCCCAACCGCCTTAGTTTACTATTTCTTCTCCATTTTTTTCTTCCATCGGATTAGAACAAAAAAAATGCAACAGAGAGGGTTTCTCTCATTTCCTCCAACACCTCGCATGATGATTGTGATGATATTACCTAAAAATAAAAATTATTGCACATTATCTTGAATGGAAATAACAACAATTAAATAATTCTCAATTCTTTGTAGTATCAACGATCTCCATATGCATAAAAGAATAATTTAAATTAATCAACATATGATTGAACAAAAAACTCTGGAAAACTAGGGTTTGAATCAAAGATTTCCCCAAATGATGATTACAAAGTAGATAGAATTCAAAGATAGAAGTACTGAATCAGTAATATGTTGGAAATGATTGTGATTTATTAACAGCGAACAATGGCACGACACACCTTCAATGGCGGATGAACAACGACGGTCAATGAATAAAACATCAACTTTGGCTTTCACTGGAATTAACAATATGGAAGCTTTGATTTTCGTGAGAATCAAGCACGCAACCTTTGATTTTTCGATTCACTGGTGGAGAAATTGGGATATCCACCGGCGGTGGAGATTGAAAGATTTTTGCATCGTGGGTTTCTGCCTCTGTGTGACATTAACTAAGAGAACATGTAATCTCACGTTTAGAGGCCAAACAATTAGGTTAGTAGATGTGGGTTTACATGTCAATTTATTTAGTAAAATGTGGTATTTACTATGAAACCGGTCTCACGGGAGACCTACTCAAACTTTTTATATTAATTATGGTATCTATGCTAAGTATGTTAAGAAAATTTCCACATAATTAAAAAAATTAATTACACGTGGCTTTTAATAAGAAAAATGTAACGATATTTATAATATTAATTAGAGTATCTATTCTGGTTATGTTAAAAAAAAAAAAACCTACATAACTAAAAAAAGAATCTAACCGTAAGTGGCTTTTTAATTAAAAAAAGAAACTAAAAGATGATTAATATTTAATTATGTTTATTTATCCTAATTGTATTAAAAGAATCCCTGTATAATTAAAAAGAAAAAAGAAACTAATCATTTTTTCTATCTTTCTTACTCATCTTTTTGTTTTTTTTTCAAACCTCTCTTTATATATATATATATATATATATAGGAATTAGGGATCATGTGAGAACCAAATCCCTAAAGTGGAAAACTTAGGAACTATTTTATTATATTATATGTGATGCTAATTTAAATAATGCACAATATTATTTATTTATTCACATTGCTATTTTATGTTCCCTTGATTTTTACTATTATCTTATTAGCAATATACATGATACATAAATAGCATCACATCCTATGTAATATAGCAGGTTTCTAGTTCCCCACACAGGAATTGCCTTCTCATGTGAACCCCACCCCATATATATGTGTGTGTGTGTGTGTGTGTGTGTGTGTGGTGTGTGTGTGTAAGTTGGTTCAAATGATAATCATGTCCTTATTTGCGAACCTGCAAACTAGTGTTTTTTATTATATATCAGCAATACTTTTATTATACAATCACAGTGCTTTATTAACATTTCAGTTATATACACTAGCAGTGCTTTTATTATACAATCCTAATACTTTTAATCAATAAGGAAATGTACAAAAAACCTGATCCATCCTTTTAATTTGATCTAAGGACTCATTTGACTTAGGTTCATAAATAAGGACATGGTTCTCATTTGAACCTAATCCTACATAGGAATTGGTTGTCACATAATCTTAATCTTATATATATATATATATATATATATTATATATATATATATATATATATATATATACCCCACACACACACACACATACTAGTGTGAAGCCCGCGAATATAAAAAATGTTAAAAAAAATAAATTTATCAAAAAAGTAATTAAGAATGTAAATTATTATATCAAAAAAAAAAGTATTGTTCACTTTAAAATTTAAATTTTCTTATACCACATTAATTTTTTTATTTATAATGATATTATTTTCATCGCAACAAAGAATTTCTAACCCTTTATGATCTTAATTATCAATATTGTGAAATAAAGATGACTTGTGCATTATATGCGAGTTTTATAATGATACTTTTGAAAGATTTGTGATAGCTATAAAAATAAAATAAGAAATCTTAAAGTATGATTGTATTTTAAACTTATGTGGCGTCTCGTTCCAATATAAAAATAGTTCAAGTTCTGGCATATTTCTATTTACATTACATCATTTTCACAATAAATAATGTTCGTGTGCATTTATACATGCAATCAACAGGATTAGTTGTTAATATAGCAAATTACCCTTAATATGACGTTCAAACCCGAAGAAAACCGAAATTGTGAAAATATTAAGGATCACTTGAAATATCAAATATATATTTTATAAGGTTATCATATTTATTCGATAGATGAAAAATATAATTAAGACTAGAATTCTTGTAAATTTCGAAATTCATGTAAATTCCAAATATAGAATTAAAACCGAAATACTATGTCGTTCTAAGAATATATATACAGTTTAACCCTATGGGGATTATAATCTTTTGATTTTATGAATTAGTAAATATTTGGTATGAATATTTTAGTTTAAGTATATAAATTATTAATATGAGGAATAATTACGAAATAAATATGTGAGAATTTGTTCTTAATAATTATCTATTTGGTACAATAATTAATTATGTTAAATATATTTTTCTATTTATACTTCAATTACCAAATGTGTAATAATTATGAGGGTAGCGTAATTTATATGTAATTAATTGTATAATATATCTTTAAATAACTTAATCATGGTACTGTGATTAATGAAAATATTTTGCTGATCAATTCCATGTCTATATATACATATAGACCCGTATATATGTATATTGATAATATAAATCTTACTAATTTATACTTAATCCACCAAGATACCAATAGGGAATTACAAATTTATAAAATCTTACTAATATATTCATAAAATAGTGAATTACAAATTTATCCAAACACCACATAGACAACCATTTTCACAAAGCATTTAAAGCATAAACATGATCGAGACTGAGTCGTCGATGCGGGCCCCGTGGTACTCGAATGGGGCGGTGCATATGTGCGAGAATATGCTCCGCTTGACGGGTTCGAAGTATCCTCGGTCAATGGACTCGTCGGCGGGTTCGTAACTGTGATAGGGTGAGAGATGGAGAGACTGAGGGAGAGTTGATAGATGTTGTAGATGGATGGCTAAGTGATCGCTTCTATTGCCTTCTAAGTATGACCGGAGGCCGGTCACGGGCCGGTTACCGGTATCGACCTGAATTTGAGATGCAGTGGAAGGGAAATGAATAATCATTCCTAGAAAACACATTTGGCAATAGGATGAAAATATTAGGAATAATCATAAAAACTACCCATGGACTTTAGTGTAATAACAAAAAAATCCAATTATCTTTCAAAATTACATATGGCCCCATTGAAAATTGTTTTTTAATTTTAGGTAAATACAAACATCAAAAAACCAATTTACCTACAGAAAAATTGCCGACAAATGTTAAGTGAATTGTAAAATGTAGGTAAAATTATTTTTGGTGATATTTACTAACAAAATCTAAAACTGTCGATAAATACCTACAATATTTTTGTCGATAAATTTCAAAATTGTTGGTGATTGTTGGTATCATTTTAGGGGAAAAAATATTTTTTATTCTGTTTGTAACTGCAGTAAACTAAGTTTTTTATGTAGTGGGTGTTAATTGAAAAATTCATATGAATTAGTTGCTACTTACAACTGTATATCTCTGACCAATTCAATCAAGAAAAAATAGAAATGATAAAAGTGTATTTAAGTTGCAAGGTCAGCATATTCACCTTTACAGTATTGACATAAAGCTTAGGACCCAACAACATTAACTGAAGAGACGGAGATGCTTTTCTCCTACGACGATGACCAAGAAGAAGATCGTTATACTGTGGGGCCCACTGTCGAGGCAATTGATATTCCAGAAATTGAGCCAGTTCCTCTAGAGGTGGTTTATCTGCACCAAGATATGCCATCAGAGACAACTTAAGCTATTAACCGATATAAGCATATTCGATCTCGATATGTGTATATATACTCACATCGTACGTATAGATTAATCGCGTGGATTAAAAACCCACTTCCTCGAATACCACTCATAAGGGACGCGATAGGTACAAAAGACATCGATATGACGTTCGAATATTTCAATACGGTCGAAAGCCACTGCTTATGACTTTGACCGCTATCTAAACCTCCCCTTCTGATATAAATACTCATTAGATCCTGCGTCAAGAAATAGTTTTAACTTATTCTATCGCGACAAAAATGCGAACGTCGAAAACATTATAAGAATGTGATACTCGCATCAGTTTTGGAGTGAGATTCAACAGCTGGTCTCAATGTGTTTGGTAATGGTAACTGAAGATCCCACATCATGGATTGTTCACACTGTATACAATTAATATTCAATTAAACTCATCAACACAAATAAATAAAACTAATTGTGCAATTGATATAATTAATTACTTCAAGTCAGTGACTTATAAAACTATTAGGTAAACGGACAAAATTAATACATCTGTAGAAATATATATATATAGTGCCTTATTTTCTTTATAATATACAGTTATTATATTGATTTGTTTTTCATTTTTTTGGTTTTGTTATATAAATTTGATTTTATTTTTTTGTTAGGACCTCGAAAGAAGTTTCGTAAAGGGTTTATCGTTTGGTAAAGATCCGCTATCTTACCTCTTGGGATTGAGGCACCAATTCCTTTAATTCATCTAACCAATGTGATATTTTCAGCCTGCGACACTAAAAGAATGAACAAAGAGAAATCAGAAACTGATGCATCATTTGAACTTTATATAAGCTGACAACTCCATCTAAGTAACTAATGCTTACACGATCTGCAGCATACGACCATATTATTATTATTATACCCTTGATTATTACACTTAAGCTTCCTTGCAAGCATACAACCTCAAAACGTGATTGTCCTATTTTACTATTGACTCAAACTTTTGTGCACCCCATTTTAATAAATAATTTAAAAGCACGTCAGTTTGCTCGCAAGTGTACGAGGTAACTGTAGGGTGATGAGTTTGACTGGAGTCGTATCTCTCGAGGAAACAACTGTTCGGTCTTTCGGATATTTTTCTCAATTACGAATAACATACATATACATTTGGGGTTTTAAATGTATTGAATTGATCATTATAACTAAAGCAATAATTAAACTAAAACTAATTAAACTAATCACTTTAACTAGATTATCAACTACGAACTAAGCAGTAAACTAAAGCTGATTAAACTAATTATTCTAATTTATCAACTAAGAGGAATAACTAAATTACCAATTTTATGCTATGAAGGCTAGAACTAATTTATTATATCTAAAAGCATGAATTTAAGAGATTATCGCTAGCAATTGAATCATACGAATCCAAGAACCAATAACTAAGTATAAACTAAATCGCATAAATAAACTAAATTACCAATATCCAATATCCAAGCATAAGAATAAATGAACTAATTAAAACTAGAATTAACTAAGAATTTATCTAAACAATTAACTAGAAAATTATCTAAGAGTTTAGAAATACTTATTGAAACTAAGGAAAGCAATGAAAAGCTCAAGCTATTCCGGAGTTTGAAAGCCGATCTCGGTAGAAGATTGAGTTCCGAATGCGAAATTGAAGTCTCGGACTTGTCGCTCTTCGATCTGTGATCTTCGTCTCCAAATCTTGTTATAAGATGTGGATTTATTGTTGTTGTACGCTAAAACACCCTAGGATATTGTCTCTCTTCTCTGGTCTCTCTGGCACACCCAAAAACTCGAAATATGAAGGGTTTTTATAGATACTACAAGTCTTGCCGCACAAGAAACCCTAATTTCCGACTTCTGGGCTGTCGCGTCGACGGTGCGTCGACAGAGCGTCAACTGACGTGAGCAGGTGCTCAGCAGGACTCAGCAGACTTGGTCGGCAGCGCTCGGCAGGTGTGATCAGCAGGTGCGCGCGTCGGCTGGCAGGAGCGTCGACGGGGTGCGTCGACATCGACGCTTCAGAACGTAGCGTCAGCAGTGTGTCGACTGATGCGGCCATGACTCGCTGACATGGCTCGCGTCGACTGTGCGTCGACGGTCGCGTTAGTCGACGCGACTGAGCGTCGATCTCCATTTCTCGATCGTTTGCTACTCGTTTCACCGAAAAGTTTGTTCTTCTATTCTCGAACATCGAACTTCATCTTTTACGTGCTAAACTCTTCCGGTTACTTAGCTGTAAGGTGAAAAACAACGAAACATCACCTAATTGCATCAATTAAGATCAAAATGCGGTAAAATAAGCTTGAATTATAAAATTATGGAAGTATGCTTAAATCATCCAACTTATACCAAAAACAAATAGAAAAACGAACTAAAAAGCTAATAAAAATAAGGACAAATCTACTCTAATCAACTACCCCACGCTTTATTGGTTTGTTCGTCCTCGAACAAACGATAATTTCGAAATATAACTAGAATGAAAATAAGTTCAAGCAAAGAGTCGTGCTATGCTATATACGTAATTTTGAAAATAAAGGTACAAGTCACGCAACGTCAAACACTTGACCATTATCACATTGTCGCTTCAAAATAAAATCATGCTTTCTCACAAAGGATAATATATATAAGTACGCTCAAAAGCACTCAAGTATTTTCTGCATGGGACGTGTATACACTCAAATCATACAATTTACAAGCACAGTAAATAAGCATAGAAAATCAATCTCTTTTCAATCGCGAATTAAGTGTGTTGTCTAAACTAAGAATCAGAAAAGGTCTTTACGGGTTGTAAAGTAAGGCTCTTTGGACGGGTATGGAATATATAAGTCGTGTGGCTAACTCATGATCAAACATGATCAATAACTCACTCAACCTAACCTAAAAAAAATGAAGCAATTTGCTTCACCTCGCTCAAAAATAAAAACCTCACTTAACTCTCATAACGTAGCCTTTTAAAATATAGGCTATTCCTCAACTCGCAAACCGTAAAACGGACTATAAGCTCAAACCACTTAATCACAACTCTTTTGCCTTTTAAACATAAGGCTTCATAAAATAAACAATTAAACTCAAGCCTTAACAAGCGCGTAGGCAATTAATGACACAAGACCCACCATCTTTTCTTTTTCTTTTCTTTTAATTTTTTATTTCTCCCCCATTTATTCTTTTTATGGGGTTTCTCTCTTTTTATTATTATTTTTTTTGTTTCTCGAATGGTGGTGTCCTTAATTACAAAAATAATAAATTTCTAATAAAAATTCCCAAGACTCAAATAACCAATAAAAATACGAACTCCTACCCCACGCTTTTAATGGGTTGTAGGGTCGTCTCAGAAACACTCATGGCTATAGGCATGAATATTTGGCTATGATTGGCTCATTCGGAATTTATAGTGGCTAAAAATATATGGATATGGCCGGAATAAGGTTTTATATGCGCCTTAACTTCATTTTTCAAAGTCGACTTCACACAGCGGTTTCAAAGAGATATCAAAACTGAAACTTATTCAAGCACATGCAAATATGATGAACACTCAGGCTACTCGCTGGCTTTTAGCATGAAAAATTTGAATTGACGCTGTTTTTAAGGTTTCGTGAAATCGATCGCGTCCAAGTACCATTTTACAGTATATAATAATAAATTTTGAAAAATTATGCACTTATGAACGCTCAAAGAACTAGAACAAATAATCATACATAGTCATCTTCGACAGGCATGCCATACAAACACAATTAAGCGTAGACATAGCAATTAATCACGTTTAAGCATATAATTATTACAGGCCAAGTATATAAAATTACACAATTAATCGATACAAATCATACTCGATCACCCCCCTCTCTAAAAATCCGGGCAATCTCCGGATTGCCACAAAATACATCCAAAAATCAAAAAGAGGAAGGAAAAAGAAAACATCCCTGAAATAATAGTAGTCAAGCCGCTATTCGTGAGTTGTGTAATTGGCCACTTCTTCAACGTACGTGATACGAATTGCCCTAAAAGAAAAATAAAACACAAAAAAACAAAGAAAATAACAATATTTTTGGATTTTATATTTTTTATATTTTTTATATTTTTTATTTTTTTTATTTTTTTATAAAGAAAGCATAAATAATAAAAATAAAGATAGAACAAGTTTAGAACTCGCGGGACTCATCATCCTCGGGGTTCTCGTCGACGTCCATGCTCAGTGTGGGGTATGCCGTCTCAAAACGCTCCTCGAGCTTCGCAATGCGAGCTCGCATCTTCTTCAAGCTCTTCCGGTTCTTGTCGTGGTTCGCATCCATCTTCTCGTCGATAATTTGGAGCTTATCGAACATCTTTACTTGAAATGCTCGGTTCTCCTCGAAAAATTACCCCCAATCGGGATTCGGACCCGAAGTAGAACGGCGGCCTTGCTCCATGTCCTCGTCGCCATCATCGTCTTCGTCGTGTAGTCGAGACGAAGATCCTCCTCTAGTCGACGACCTCACTCGGGGTGCCAGCGCACGCGCGAGTGGTAGTGAAGAGGTCCCAAGCGGGCTAAGTCCGCTTCCGGCCGGATCGAACCCGAAGTGACGGGCGAGGCCGGTAATGTATGGCACAAATGAGAGAAGTGGCGACTTGCTACCCGGAGTACCCTTGGTGACATTGTAAAGTCCTAGCAAAATAAGCGGGTACAATCGGACTTGACGACCATCAACGAGGCATTGAAGAACATAAATCTCGGCTTTAGTCGCGTAAGTGGCCTCATTCTTGCATAGAATGATGTGCGTGAGAATCTTGTAGGCGACATAGAGGGCGTTGTCGCGAATCCTCGAGCAAGGAAATCTCTTATAATCCCCCGTGTTTCCCCCGGTAATCATCCCCCAAAAAGAGGCTAAATCGAAGCCTTGAACTCCAACCGGGTGGTCCCCTACGGTCGGGAAACCGAAAATGTTTCCTCGTCGACAACCACATCATTCCCTCCTAGCCGACAAGAGAACGTCTTGTCGTTTGGAATCGCCAAAGTCGAGAAAAACTCGAGCATGAGTTCCCGAAAACCGGGCAAGTTTTGGGCAAAGTACCCACAACCGAGGCCATCCACATATCGCGAAAGATCGGTGTGGTGGTCCGATCCATTCGAGGCCTCATCCGCAATCCCTTGGACGTTCAAAGTCCGGTGCGTAGCAAACCCCCATTTCCGAATATTCTTGAACATGTCCCCTTCCTTTTTATCAAAAATCGGGAACGGTGCTCCATATTTCCCCGAGATATCTTTACATTTACCCGCTCGAGACATTATCAAACAATTCGAGAATGAACGGGATTGAAAAACCTTGAAAATAAAACTTTGTGCTTCTTTGGGGAATTTCGTCGAACACTTGGCGTGCGTGTTCAACCAACAAAATATTTGCACAATTCTTGCACCAACAACTTCCCACACAACCAACAACAACAATAATAAGATCCCAAGATAGTTTCAAGTGAAGTACCTCGTTATTGATGGCCGAATTTGCTTGTTGACCGAAAAAATTGCTCCAAGCTCTAAGTAGCTTGAATGGAAAAAGAGTTCGAATCTTGCCCCGAAATTGGCCTTGCTAGCAGGATTGAGATATGTAATTCCTGTTTTTAGCTTGATGTGAAGTGAACTATAGCAATAAAATTGTGAAGATGGTAAGAAGGTTTAAATTTTTAAAGTTAGAAAAGAAACAAAAGTGAGAAAAAGGGAAGAAAAATCTGTATTTAAGCAGGTTTTCTGGGTTTCCCGCGGGTCAAGACTCTTATGGGTCGGGTCGTGGGCCAAAAATCCGGTTTTTAAACATTTCTGGGCCGGTCCGCGGGTTGCGTCGATGCCGCGTCAGTCGACGCGACAGAACGTAATTCTTCGGCATTTTGCGTCGACGCCGCGTCGACCGATGCGAGCATTCTCGGCGTCGACGCGGGCGGAATCCTGGGCGTATTTTTCCTTTGCTCGTTCGATCAATTCTCCCCGTCCGAGTTCTTCATCTGTTCTAAACAAATAAAAATCAAAAATAAAAATAAATAAAAAAGAAATAAGGTACAAAAGGATACAAATGCTCGGGTTGCCTCCCGAGAAGCGCAGATTTTAACGTCGCTTGCTCGACGCTGTCTTGCTCGTTTATCTCCCCACGTACGGTGGATTTCTAAACTCCACCATCTTGCGATTCCTATTTTTACCTCGTCCGTCATGATAAGGCTTCAATCTATGCTTGTGAGCTTGAAAGGCGGATTTGCCAATCTCATCGTACAAGGTGGCTACGCCGTACTCATCAACTTCTTTAATCGAGAATGGGCCGCTCCATGAAGCTCCAAAATTGGCTGGGTCGTACTTACGTTCGTTATTATACAAGACTAATTCTCCAACCTCAAATTGCAAGTTCTTGACTCCACTTGTTCGAACCTTTCTTGATTTCTTCATCTCCTTCGCCCAATCGCCTAAACACTCCTCGCCCGTGTTCTTTTTGAAAGTGAAAGTTTTGCTATGGTCGAGGAAATCGTGCCTTGAACGAATTATTGGTGGTTTCGACTCCACCTTTTGCTCGAATTTGTGCGAACACTCCTCATCAAAATTGCTTCCAAATTCTGCTACGACGTCGCGTATGTCAATTCCCAACAACTTGATCAATTCTTCTCCACTTAAATGCATATGATCATAGGACTCGTGATCTTTACACGAATTGACTTGCTCGTCCCTTCTCTTGATAGAAACTCCGGTGTCGTCACCATCGCCTAACTTACTCAAAGTCGCGATTTCTTGTAATTCGTTCACGCACGATGCAATGGGGACATCGAACGAATCTTCTTCTTGCATAATAGAAGAGGGAGTGTTGTGAATATCTTTCAGAGAAAAGGTCACTGTTTCGCCCAAAACGGTCATCGTCAT
>BMAC01000012.1:2857164-2874665 GCA_014905375.1 Phtheirospermum japonicum
TCTCCCTTTATGAACATCAATAAGAGTATGGGAAGTCGCCATGAATGGTCGCCCTAATAAAATGGTGTGCTCGTTGTCCCTCAGTCGGAACTTCACCAATGTCCATAAACACAAAATCAACCGGAATTACGAGCTCTCCAACTTGCACTAAAACATCTTCGACTACTCCCAAGGGTCGTCGAGTCGAGCGATCAGCCAACTGTAAGCGCATAGTTGTCGGTTTGAGGGTCCAAGATCAAAATCTTGATAAAGCGAATACGGCATTAGATTCACGCCCGCCGCTTGCTCTGGCTGGCTTGGTAGCTTGTCTTTCTCCTTATTTGATCTAGCAATATCAGTTGCTATTTGTCCCATAGTTCTCTCCATTCTATCCATGTTTTTAGCTAGATCATGCACAATGCCGGAAAGTTGGTCTATTCCGCTCACCTTCTTTGAAAGTTCGTCTATCTTCGCATTCACCTTCGTAAGCCCTTCTCTATTACTGATCATCTCAGCCACTTGATTCTGCTGCCAAACCAATAGCTGATCATTTAGTTGAGTTGCACTCGACGTCTGCCCTTGTGTATGAAAGTTATTTTGTGCCGGTGGGACTGGTACTTGAGAATAATGCGGTGGGGGAAATTGTGGATCGGGCGGCATATGATTTGGATTGCCCAGAGCCCACTTGAAAAGAGGATTGTCACGTTGTGGCGTGTACTTCTTTTGATCTGAATAATTCTGGATCGCGTTTACCTCTTCTTGCTGCTCACTGTTGTTAGGACATGCGTCTCCTAAATGCTGGAGGGATCCACACTAGTTGCAATTCGCAGCCATTTTCTGTGCAGCGGCCTTGCTAGCTCGCTCGGCTTTCCAAGCAGCTAATTTCTCGTCGAAAATCTCTGCACATTTTGCTTTAACTAACTTGCCATCATCTAAATCAGGGTCGGGGATGGAAACTTCGTTAACTCTCATCTTACGAGGCCGAGAATTGGTTTGTCTAGACTTTTCGCTTTGCTTCTCCAACACTTGTCTTGCCTCGTGTGCTGTCAAATCTCCAAAATCTCCTCCCGCTGCTATCTCTACCTCTCGTTTCCCATGATCCAATAAACCATCGAAAATGAATTGGTTAGTCATCTCCGGAGAATAGTTATGGTGGGGGCAAGCTTGAAAAAGTGTTTTGTAGCGCTCCCACGTTTCGTGAAATAGCTCTCCTTCTAACTGCTCGAAAGTAGCAATTTGCCTCCGAAGATGCCCCGTCGTCTGGGCTGAATAATATTGGTTTAGAAACTTCTCGCTAATCATATCCCAGTCGGTTAACGAACTAGGCTCTAAGGCCAGTAGCCATGACTTCGCCTTGTCCTTCAAGCTATACGGAAAACAAATCATCTGCACTTCTTCTTGATGAAGGCCATGAACTACGAATCGGCCAACTTCATCAACAAAATAATTTAAAAATGCCAAGGGGTCTTCATGCGCATTCCCATGAAAGGTTGGGAGTAGGTTGAGTTGATGCGGTTTGATCTCGACTGCTCTTGCGGTAGGTCCAAGAACAATGGCGGACCTAAAGGGTACAACCTTTGGACGTGCCAAGTCGCGCTGTCTAAGTGCTCGATCTCCCCTTGGTTCTCGAACTTGGTCATATGCTCTCTCGTAGTAGTCGTTATGCGCGTAATGGTGCTCGCGCTCGTATCTCCTTCTGAAATTGTTTTGCTCGTAACCATGATCTTGATTTTCCAACCACTCGTTCACGTGCCTTTGATTGTTMAYATAGGCGTTTCGCTGCAAAACATCCTCRTTCCTAAATGCCACGTTCTCGAYGTTGTGCTGACGCATGACATTGTYGTTCATCTCTTCGTTTTGCCTCAAATTCTCCATGTTGAGCGGGTGATTGACTATGTTGTGCTGCTGGTTMACTYCTTCGTTYCTCCTTTCGTCACGTCTAGTAGAGTGTGACYTGTTTGGTTCACTACCATACCCAGCTCGAATGGGGCGTGGTGGTGATCTCGGTGGTGAATCACCGTTTTGAACTGAATGTGCTCCTAACATGATGCTGGGAACTTGATCGCAAGCAAAATCGGTTGCTGTCGAGGAATTGTCCTCGGGAATAAGAACGGGTCTTGGTCTTGGCGGATTTGAACGGTGAATGTTGTCGATGAAGGGGACAAGGTCGCGTTGAAGTGATCGCCTTCCTTGCATAAACTCAACAACACGTCAACGTACCAAATGGCAAAAATCAAGTAAAAGCAAATTAAATAATAAATTAAACAGAAAATAAAAYGAAAAACATCTTTAATTCCTACTCGTTGCTTCCCCGGCAACGGCGCCAAATTTTTGACTCAAACTTTTGTGCACCCCGTTTTAATAAATAATTTAAAAGCACGTCAGTTTGCTCGCAAGTGTACGAGGTAASTGTAGGGTGATGAGTTTGACTCGAGTCGTATCTCTCGAGGAAAYAAYTGTYCGGTCTTTCGGATATTTTTCTCAATTACGAATAACATACATATACATTTGGGGTTTTAAATGGATTGAATTGATCATTATAACTAAAGCAATAATTAAACTAAAACTAATTAAACTAATCACTTTAACTAGATTATCAACWACGAACTAAGCAGTAAACTAAAGCTGATTAAACTAATTATTCTAATTTATCAACTAAGAGGAATAACTAAATTACCAATTTTATGATATGAAGGCTAGAACTAATTTATTATATCTAAAAGCATGAATTTAAAAGATTATCGCTAGCAATTGAATCATACGAATCCAAGAACCAATAACTAAGTATAAACTAAATCGCATAAATAAACTAAATTACTAATATCCAATATCCAAGCATAAGAATAAATGAGCTAATTAAAACTAGAATTAACTAAGAATTTATCTAAACAATTAACTAGAAAATTATCTAAGAGTCTAGAAATACTTATTGAAACTAAGAAAAGCAATGAAAAGCTCCAGCTATTCCGGAGTTTGAACGCCGATCTCGGTAGAAGATTGAGTTCCGAATGCGAAATTGAAGTCTCGGACTTGTCGCTCTTCGATCCGTGATCTTCGTCTCCAAATCTTGTTATAAGATGTGGATTTATTGTTGTTGTACGCTAAAACACCCTAGGATATCGTCTCTCTTCTCTGGTCTCTCTGGCACACCCAAAAACTCGAAATATGAAGGGTTTTTATAGATACTACAAGTCTTGCCGCACAAGAAACCCTAATTTCCGACTTCTGGGCTGTCGCGTCGACGGTGCGTCGACAGAGCGTCAACTGACGTGAGCAGGTGCTCGGCAGGACTCAGCAGACTTGGTCGGCAGCGCTCGGCAGGTGTGATCAGCAGGTGCGCGCGTCGGCTGGCAGGAGCGTCGTCATCGACGCTTCAGCAGCTAGCGTCGACGTTGCGTCGACCTTGGTGCGTCGACATCGACGCTTCAGAACGTAGCGTCGGCAGTGCATCGACTGAGCGTCGACTGACGCGGCCATGACTCGCTGACACGGCTCGCGTCGACTGTGCGTCGACGGTCGCGTCAGTCGACGCGACTGAGCGTCGGTCTCCGTTTCTCGATCGTTTGCTACTTGTTTCAACGGAAAGCTTGTTCTTCTATTTTCGAACATCGAACTTCGTCTTTTACGTGCTAAACTCTTCCGATTACTTAGCTGTAAGGTGAAAAACAACGAAACATCACCTAAGTGCATCACTTAAGATCAAAATGCGGTAAAATAAGCTGGAATTATAAAATTATGGAATTATGCTTAAATCATCCAACTTATACCAAAAACAAATATAAAAACGAACTAAAAAGCTAATAAAAATAAGGACAAATCTACTCTAATCAACTATACATAAAGAGAAACAATTATTAAATAAATAAATAAAAGAAGAAAAAAATAAAATATCATGTAAAAGTAGTGTTTGTGGTTCCATTGAGATTTTTAGGAGATGTATAGCTTCCCAACTCACGATTTCGATTGTTTCAAAAGAAGCTTAGTCGAATCAAATGATATATACAGTTAGGTTATACAATTAACAGTTTTCTTAGGATCGGCAAATTGTCAGGCATTAGCATGTGGTAAATATCGTAACATAAAAACGTAACAATAATAGAGGACGTAAGGGACAACAATAGCATTGAAGTTTCTAGGAAAACTAAACCTTGAAACTAGGAACTTAATTGTGAGGGAAAATGGTGTTTCTTAACCGTAAACATAAAAGAAAATAAATAATAATAATAATATATTAATGAAAACAAAATTAAATGCTTATTACCTTCGGTTCAATATTATGTGTCGTTTTATAAGTTAAATTTTGTTTAAAATTAATTGTAGTTTCAGGATTTTTTACCTATTTTTTCTAACTTTATTCCTACTCATTTAAAGAAACAAAATAAATTTATGGTAATAAGATAATTATTAGTAAAGAGGTAAGAAAATTTAATTAAAAATATTATTAATTAATTTAGAGTGTATTAATCAAATTTACGTATTCTTTAATTCTAAACATAAAATCTAAATAAAATTTAATATCATTTCAGAGGTATCTACGGTTAGAACTCTACAAGGGTGTCCGTAAAACTACCTTAAATAGATTAGATAAATGTCTTTACCTATCAAAAGTAAACAAATAACGTGGGAAATTCAATTCCAAATTATTACATTGACACAAAATGGGTTTTTGCTGAGAGAAAATCATGGGCGGCTTTACAAAAGTTTGATTCCACATGTGCAAATTCTAATTGACAACATCCAAGCGAAACAGAATAGACACATTATACTTGCCATGAAACAGGTTTTAATTCAAAATTACTGGAAAATATTTTTATGAAACATAGGCCAAACATACTTTAATTAAAGTTTGAACATAGTCTCTTTTTCTTCGTAATTATTTATTTTATTTTATTTTGCCTCTACACTAGATTCTTCTGTCAAATGAAAGTGCATAATATTTTGTTATATATATATTTTTTTTGTCTCTTTTTAAAAAAAATTACTGGAGTAACTATTTTTGCCTCTTACCAACTCAATCCAATGTACCGTACATCCACTCAAGCTGTATTATCACCAAACGATTTTTCTAGAAATAAGATTTATCGTCCAGTGACCACTCGACACGTGTCCGTCATTTAAGATTGCTAAAGACTGTCTTATAATTCCCCAATGGACATTACAATTCATCACCACGCGCTCTCGCACCACCGTATCACCCAACAACCCTCTAAAACAATTAAGCTCCCCGCACGTGCACTCCACGCATCACGTTCAGCATTAGAACACAAGCGCTTTAATAACATGAAGCTTCCAATTCATAGTAAAGCTAATAGAAAAACACCAACCCTAAGTTTTCATTTCATTTTATCTTTATTTCTTTTTGTTCCTCATCATCAACATCTGCTGCTTGCACATGCCTAAATCCTAAAGTTCTCTTACAGAGAATCCAAGAGCTAGAACAAGAACAAATTCACACGCACACATACACAAAACACTGTGTGTTTTAATAGTTCTTGCGTTCTATAAATAGAATGGTCCTTTTTCAGTTTTTCTTTTTTTAGGGTTTCAAGATTGTTACTCTTTTGGTTTAAAAAAAAAAGAAACTTGGGTTTTGTGGGGAAGGAAAGAGACTCAAGCTAGAGAGGATATAGTTTTTTTTTCTTTCCTCTGAGAAAATCAAAACCAGAAATTAAATTAATTACAGGTGAGTGTGTATATATAAAAATACTATAAATATAAATATAAGTAGTGTTTGGGGATCATGGGTAGAGGGAGAGTTGAGCTGAAGAGAATAGAGAACAAGATAAATAGGCAGGTTACATTTGCAAAGAGAAGAAATGGGCTGCTCAAAAAAGCTTATGAGCTTTCTGTGCTCTGTGATGCTGAGGTTGCTCTTATCATCTTCTCTAACCGTGGCAAGCTCTATGAGTTCTGCAGCTCCTCTAAGTACACCTCCATTTTATCTCTCTAACCCTCTTGCCTTCATTTTTTTCTTTTTACTTTTTCTTTTTTAAATAAGTGTTGGATTTTGTAAAAATTAAATTTAAAAAAAAAGACCATTGTTCTTTCATGTTCCTAATGTTTTTGATCCAGGATTGAAATCTTTGGTGAAAATATTAGGTTTATTTATTTGTGTTTTTTTTTTTGAAGATTTTCTTTTTAATTATTAACAGTTTGTGGTTTAGTTTGAAAGATCCCTTTTTTTTTTCTTTTTTTTTTTTCCTTTTTGATTTGCAGTTTCTTGATATATGTCTTCTTGGTGTACCTTGTGTTTATTGGCAGGAGTCTGGCAGATAATAGTGCGACTCCATGATTAATTATGATTCCTGTGAAATCAACAGATTATTTTTCAGTCTAAAGCTTTTTGCTTTTAACTGGTTTGAAGCTTGATCCGTCTTCTTTAACAAAAAATAAAATCTAATTTTCAAATGAAATGCATCATGATAAGACAGACTTCAGATATATTTATAATGAGTTTAATCTCTCTTTCTTTCTTTATTTCCATTTCTTTTAACAGGTTTTTGCATATATGTTTGCAAAGATATTGTTTGACATTCATATTTCAGAAAATTACTAAACGAAATTAATATGTTAACCAATGCCATACTGACATAATTAGGTTTTTATCAACATATATGACCTTTTTCTTTATTCCATCAGGTGGAACTATAAATAAATTTGACAGGATTGGAGATTTTTTATTCAGATTTTCTAGGGCTAGCTAAAAAGAAAAAAAAAAATCAGTTTATATATTTCAACTAATTTTGTGATCACTATGTACCCAAACTACAAAAAGAAAAGTAAAAACAAAACAATTCACCAAGCAACTGCCTAATAGATTATCTATCTGCCTTTGTGCCAGCAGCATGCTCAAAACACTTGAAAGGTATCAAAAATGCAGCTACGGATCGTTAGAGGTCAATAATCCTGGAAAAGATATTGAGGTATATATATGTGTGTTGATTTCTTTGTCACTCTCTGTGCAAGTTTTCTACAAAAATTAATTAATAATAGCAGTATATTTAATTTGAGTTTAATTATAAAATCAAAAATTCATGCAAAGTTTTGCTTAATTGCTTGTTTGAATAATCTCTTGGAACATCACTTTGTAGTAACTATAATTTCTTGTTACATCCCCCAAGTATACCAATTTGCTCAATTATGACTGATTATTATTGTTTTGAAATATCTCCTTGTAGCAAAGCAGCTACAGGGAATACCTTAAACTGAAATCCAAGTATGAGTCTCTACAACGATATCAAAGGTACGTACTATTGTGTTGTATTTAATTTAATTTTAACTGAAATCTACATTTTTATCGGATTTTTTGGCACTCTGATATATGTACATACTTTCATGTGTTGCAGGCAACTTCTTGGGGATGACTTGGGACCTCTAAACATCAATGACCTTGAGCACATAGAACATCAATTGGAGACATCATTGAAGCACATTAGGTCAACTAGGGTAAGCTCCATTTGATTTTCATATGAACTTTAATTGTTATAGGATGAGATGCCCAAATTTTTTTAATTATTTTTTTTAATTCAAGTTTAAGTTTTTAATTTTCCTTTTCTTTATGTCCCATCTCATCTGGAATTGGACATTTAATAACTTCCTGCAAACTCGTGAAGGTACTTGCATTTTTTTTTATTATTATTTTTTGACCTAATAAAAATACATCTTAATTTGGACTAATTAATCTCTAGAAATAACTAAAGTTGCAGTAAATATAAAACAATATTGTTCTCTTCCACTGCTTTCATTCCGATTGATTTAACACTTGATCTAACTTTTTGTCCAGACACAGGTTATGCTTGATCAGCTTTCTGATCTTCAAGCAAAGGTATCTGCATTAATTAATTTGATCGGCAAATTAATATTATATATTTATATTTCTACTATATATATGCATAACATGATCATTTGTGGACTTGTGAAGGAGAAGATGATGCTTGATGCTAATAAGGCTCTAGAAAGAAAGGTTGGTGAACCAATTATAGTATTCATTTTGTCACATATATTTATTTGTTGTCATAAATTAATTTTATTTATTATTTATTTTATATTTGGGGGGGTTTTGTGTCAGCTGGAAGAGATATATGCTGCTAATCACCTTCAGCAATCCTGGGAACAAAGCAACACATACAGCCATCAGCATGCTGCTCAGTCTCAGGGCTTCTTTCAGCCGTTGGATTGCAACTCCACTCTGCAGATTGGGTAAACTTCCATTTTTATTTAGTTCTAAGGTTTCTTGGTTCAATATTAAAATACTAAGTAATAAATAGCCTGTGTGACAGTAGACAACTAGGTTAAGCGTTAGAATAGTGGGTGGGGGCATATATTATTATATTAAGAAGATTATGTGAGGACTACATTCATATAGTTCAATGAATAATGAATTCATTGCTCGAGTCTAATATTGCCAAAGTCTAACTTGTTAGCTTGACCATTTTAGTGATTTGCCAGAGTTAAATGATAATTTCAGTATTTACCTCATCAACTTATCATAATTAATGTGTGTAGTATATTTTTGGGTCAAGTCAATTCTATGGCGACCCCACAAAAAAAAAAAAAAAAAAGTAGAAATAAATAAAACGTATATCTTGTTCTCCACCTCCAGTGGTGAATTTTGGGTGTGGGGTATAAAGGTAAATTGATACCTTGATTCATCAGCATTCAGATTTATCGAGTGGTCTTCTGCATTTAATTGTATTCAATCAATAATAAATTTCATTGAAATAATTTAAATAACCAATCAATTCTTTTTCAATTTGTCTCTCTGAAAACAGGTACAATGACCCAGTGAGTTCAAGCCAGATGACAGCAGCAACTGAAGTCCAAAACGTCAATGGATTGATCCCTGGTTGGATGCTCTGAGCTCCATAGTATGAAAAGAAATTTAATAATATATAATAATAATAAAAATAAAAATAACAAAAATAAAAAAGAGCTGAGTCGAATAAGTATATAGTTCAAGTATGAAGACCCCAGATACAATATTAAAGACGGAGTGCGAGTTATTTGGATTTGGAGTCTTGGAAACATGTGGTGGATTTATTATTTACTCAATATCTGTACTTTAAAGTCAAGTGTATGTATGTATGCATGAAACTTGATAGGTTGAGCTATGGCGAAGGCAATGGGACTCTGTATTGCCTTTACTTTTTTAAACTCTTCGGAATCAAGATTATTCCATATTGTGTTACGATATGTGTTGGGTTTCTTAACTTGCTGCGCGGACTCAAATACTAAATCAAGATTTTCTATTCCTTTTTCTTTCTTTTTTTCCTTTCTTTTTTTTTTTTTTTCAATGTATTGGATGAGTTAAAGTCAAGTGTAAATATATAATAAATGAGAGATCTGGACACTTTTCAAATTTCATTGGAGTTGACCTATTTTATTTCGCCTTTGCAAGAAAAAAAATCAAAATTTCTAATATTTTTTCTCTATTTGGTCACATCCAGTATAATTAAGCTAATGATTCACAATGAATTTGGAAGGATCCAGGAATTTCATACAAGAGGCACAAAATGATTATTATTGATACAGTGTGTTTTTTCAACCTAGTTAGTCTATAGTAGTAGTTTCTATACAAGGGCACAAAATAAATATGACCACTGTAAATTAAGAGAGAAACATCATCAGTAAGTACAACAAAGGTTTTCCTTGACACCAACAAACCTATTATTTAACAGAGATTTGCTGGAAAGCAAATAATTGGCAGAACAATGCTTTTTCTCATTTTCCTTGTGATGGGAAAATTGCAACATGTGCGTTAACGAAAGCCATCTCTGTCGCAATCACCACCATTGAGCAAATGCTCCCTGCATAAGCCCGAAAACAATGAATAAAGAAGAATTTTCTTTATTTTTATTTTACGGCCAATTTATTTATAAAGAAAAAAGGTTGACCAAATTCATTTAGTAATAAAAACATTACTGAAAAAAGGCGCACAATTACGGCCATGTAATTGCAATCAGAATATTAGCAAAAATGACTCTTTTATTACCTAAATCTTTCACAGAGGCGGGCTAAAGCATCTGATCCAGATCGTAAGGCAACATCCTCAATCACCGATGCATTCGATAGGTTCACATTGTTTGCAAGTGCAAACTCACACAACTCCTTCAACGAACACGCATCTGTCAGTACAGCTGAATGGCCACCTCCTGCAGCTAACTTCCTAACTTCCCCTACACACCTACACCAAAGAAAGCTTCAATTAGATTCCTTTCTAACCAATTCCAATCGTTGCTTAGTTACAAAAAAAAAAAAAAAAATCGAAACCCCCTTCACATTTATAAAAATACTTTTAGGTAACCCTTAATTAATTTTGGTAATTTTAAAAGTTCCTTGAGTTTTTTTGTAATTAGGTCAATCCTCAGGGGTACTTGTGTAATTATCCCAAACAATTATCAATGAAAAATACCGCCTAGTCAAATATAAACGTCAAAGGGGTGATATTTGTAATTCTGAAAGACGATTGGAGATTTTCGTAATTAGGCTAAACCTTTGGGGGTCCAAAAGGAAAGAGAAACCGAATATGACATTAATATGCTAAAAATCATACCAATCAACTGGAGAAGGATACCATGCGTATGTACACTTCTCGTTAGCAGCCTGACCATAGCTATTGTAACCCCATCCATAAATTCTCCCTTCTTTAGTGCATATAAGCGTGTGAGAATGACCACAACAGACAAGCTGCACGCCACTGGGGATCACCAAAACGGGTATGTTACGGAGCATCATCTCGGTTCCGTTAGGCACGCAAGAAAAGAACCCGTTCTGCGGGCCGAGGCCCAACTGCCCAGCATGGCCTCCACCCCAAGCATAGAGAGATCCTTTCTCAGTCAGAGCACAAGTATGCACACCGCCACATGCAACGTCCTTGACAACAATCCCATCGAGAGCGACTACGCGTCTGGGCAACAGTTCTTTTTCACCAGACTGAAGCGAACAATGACCGAGTTGACCCATGCTCCCGAGTCCCCAGGTATAGCTGTGAAATAATATATGTTGTCGTGAAACGGACAAGAATTAGGCGGTATATTGGTAAAGGGATAATTATAAAAACTAACCCTGAGGTTTGGGGCATTTACAGAAAACCCCCAGGAAATTTTGAATATTACAAAAGCGACCCCTGAAGTTTGATTCCATCTTACATTGTGCCCAATCATTAATAGACGTGACAGAATTTTCTGAAGTCAATAAATATTTACACCCCTCAACTTTTCAAAGTATTACAAATAGCACCACCTTTTCGTTGGACTAATTGTAATTTTCAGGAAAGATGAGCGATTAAATTGTAATGTGAACGGAAAATTGGGGTATTCTTAATATTTAGAAAAATCGAAGGGTGCAATTGTAAAAAGGTTTGATGATGTCAGCAATTCCAGTTACCTCCACTCACGACAAGTGCAAAATGTAAGGCAGATATAAACCTCGAGGGTGGTTTTTGTAATTATCCCTTTTAAGTAAACCCAGAAGAGGCGCACAACGAAATTAGAGAAGTAAACTTCACAAATGGACGACATCGCATGATAATAACAAGTCAAAAAAAATAAAAAAAACAAGTAGCCATCCTACAACTACTCCACAAAATCTTGTTTCATTATGATGGATAATTTCTCTCAAGATTTATCAATATACCCTGACCCATATGGCCCTATGAATGATAACTTCAATTCAGGTAGAAGAACGTGTCTCGATCATAAAAAAGTCCCCTAAAACACTTACACCTCGCCATTATCCGATATAGCTGCAGTGTGGTACTCTCCACATGAAATCTGGGTAATCTTCACAAGCTCAGGGGCCTCATCGAGAAACCTAGCAAACCCCTTAATTACACGAGCCCCCTGAAGTCCTTCACAGGTAATACCTCTGCCAAGCTGACCACATTCATTATAGCCTGATTTACCAGATCAGTGACAAAATTAATTCTGATTAATACAACACAAAACAAACCATGTTTTAGTATTTCCAATCTTACAGTTTCACTAAGGCCAAGATATAGAAACTAAGATCAAGAAACGGATGAGATTAATATATCGAGCATCAGTGAGTAAGTTCAAGTGTAACTGGTAACCTAGCATCAGTAACGCAAGTGAAAAACCATGCAAGCACGCCAAACAAGAATATCTAGCATGTAATGTTAGTTGTTGAATTAAGGTCAACATTACCCCATGCTTGTAGCAAGCCATCTTCTGACAGAGCGACCACATGAACAGCCCCACAAGAGACTTGGCGAATAACCTGAAAACGGTGGAAGTGATCATAAATGAATCAGCACAATGCACAAGAATACATTAGTGAAGATTTTGTTACACACGAGAAGAGATTAATACATTAGTGAAGATTTTGTTACACACGAGAAAAGATTAACTGCAGATAAAAATAAAAAGAAACAGAAAGACATTTTTTTTTTCCAAGTATTGGAAGTTGAAAAATCATGCATTTCACATATACAAAGAAGACAGCTTGAAACCACCACATTCTGAGAACAGCTGGTAGCATACAAGTACACAACAGAAAAATAAAACTTGTTGAGAAGAGAATGCACAAATAAAGAACACTTGGTACTTTATTTGTGCGTTCTCTTCTCAACAAGTTTTATTTTTCTGTTGCATGAGCATGATAAGCTATAGTTTCCGAAATTGACATATATTAAATGCATGTGAACTGGGTAAGAGTAATATTCTTCATAATCATTGAATTTGGATCTAGTACCGTGTCTTGTGTGAAAGCTCCCCAATACAGACGTGGGTAATTAGAACCCTGCAAAGGCAAAAACATAAAATTGATTAGGTCATAATTAATAAATAAATAATGAGCTTAGAGGAAATGAATCTAATTGACTTTCAATGGAGAGTGGTTTACAAAATGAAGTACTTCGTTTCCATATTAACCTTAAAGACAGCTCTTTTATAATATCCTAATTAATAAACATAGTTTTATTTTCATGTATTCTCAATAGGGTCAAATTTAGACTCCTAAACTCCCTTCCCCACTCCAACGAAGGCTATAGGCATGGTCAATAGTATATCAAATGTACCTGATTCTGTCCCCAAACCCACAGTCTCCTAGTTGACATAGATCCATCATTTTCACGTGGCTCAGCAATAGCTGCAGTGCAATGTGCCCCACAAGATACCGAGACCACGAATTCAGTCTGCAAATGCTTAACTTTCTTTGGGTATTTTCTACCATTTTCAGTACCATCCCCAAGCTGCCCATATTCATTGGCCCCTGTTCAGTGAAGTGGGGAAAAAACCTCTCTTAATCCGAATGGATGCACAAAAAACAAAAACTAAAAACCCCAAATGATGATTAACCATGCATTCAACCGGAACAGAGATAAGAACGTAAATAAGTCATTGAACTAGTATTAAACTATATAATCCTGAAACAAATAACAGAAGCAGGACCCCACACCGACACAAAGTTTATCACTTTTGATTTTAGAAACATTCAATTAGTAAATGAATTTCTAATGCAGTAACATTTAAAAAGAAATACGATATGCCATCCCTTGTGAGTGTTTTGGACGAGAGGATATGATGTAATCTTTCAAGTACAGCAATGCCATAATTCAATCCGCAAACAGGAAAATGTTAAGATTGAAAAAGGAGTAAAGCAGAGGAGAAATGTTAATGAAATTACCCCACGTGAAGAGCGAGCCATCGGAGGCGACGGCGGCGGTGTGCTCCCGGCCGCAAGCTATGTCCAGCCACCGAGAATTCCTGCACCCGGCCGGACAACCGAAGAGGTCCATCGGCAGCTGCCTCGGGATCCGCAAGTTCCCTTCTTTACCCCTCCGACCCGTTTGACCCGACTGATTGTAGCCCCACGCGTATATAACGCTTTTCGTCGCCATAATCGCCCGTTTTGGTTCCCCCAATATCTCGTCAATCTCCATTTCTGCTTACCAAATTGTTGACCCAAACAGACGAAAAATAATGTGAGTAAATTGAGAAGTGATTAGGGTTTGGTTGCTGTGTCAAATTGGGGAAGAGAAGTAAGGTTGATCATCAGGTAAGATAATGAATTCGTGTTCCGAAGAGCTTGGGGGAGAAAGGGACTGCGCTGACCGCGGTCAACTCCTGATTCTTGCCCGAGCTGCCCGCTCCTCCGATTTTTTCGGACAAAATTAAAGAAAAACATGTTTTAATCTGAGTTTCTTTTTTTTTTATTACTAGTATTGTAACTATGCTTTGCACGTTAATTTTTTTTTTGTCTAAAATAAATTAATTATTTTAAATATATTAAAATATTTAAATAAGTAATTATATATATTTGTGTGTGTGTGTGTAATCCGGTAAAACCATCACTGGTTCTCACACCAGAGATGATTTTACCATAACCACTCCCTATATATAATCATCTAAATACTATTTAAAAATCAAATAGTATTCAAAATGATATAACCTTATTCATAAAAGGATTGTTATTAGACGAAATGTACTTTACAAATTATGAAAAATTCCCATGTACACAACATTTGTAGTTTTGTTACTATATTTATTCTCATCATCGTCGATCAATATTTTTAAACCCTTACGATTGGTCACCCTTGATATAGCAACGTATAATTGACCATGACTGAAAACTGGCTTCTACAGAAAAAATCTAACGTGAGAGAGAGATTGTCTTTGAATTTTGTTGATCATCATAGCATATGATACAATCAGAGGAAATTCTCATCATTGGAACTTGAAAGGCAACATCAAATTGGATGGTGTGACAGTCATTTTAGGGATTAACAACAATTCACATGCATTACTTCCTTGAGATATATTAGCCTATACAGTATGATCGTCAAGTTAACAACTAACATTACACAACACAAGGGAATGATCGATATTTCTCAACAACATGAGTGGAGTTCTAATTTTTTATTTTTAGCTCATAGTTCGGCAATCCATAACATTTAGTGGTATTTAAAAACTCTGGTGAGTGGTCGTCCTACAATATGTCAATGTTTGAATCGGATTTGCATGCATTATCAGAGCTAAGATATAGTTTACATTCTACATCATATATTTATTAATCAAATCGACGACATCAAGTGTTGGAGAAAGAATAGAACATCCCTCCAAATAAGCGAAGCATTCAGTAATTTTTTCAAATTGTGGATATATGCTTGCCATAATTGACGTAATATGGTTACCATCATCTTTCAATAAATGATGGCCTGGATTTCAATTTGAACGATAACATCATTTGGTTCTCCAACTATTACTTCTCCTATACTATTTATCGAGTTGATAAATTTCTTTAACTTGACACAATTGGGATTTGAATTGTGATTTTGCAGCACCACATTCTTGGTCTACTTCAAAACTATGTAATGAGTCCATAAATGCGAAGATTGATCACTTTGTGAACTATGTCCGGTCTAGTGCCTTTTAGAACAAGTGGCAAAATTTGATGAAAATCTCCACTAAGAATTATTATTTTGTTACCAAAAGCTGCGTATTAGAATTATTTTGCGATCCCATCACGTCTTTCAATGTTTTGTCTAGAGTTTCAAAATAATGGCATGCATCATTAGAGTTCGTTCCAAATAATTAGATGCGCATCCACCATTAAATTTGCAAGTGGAGTACCAGTAATGATTGAAAACTTGGTGGATAATAAAAGTAACCCTAAATCTATAATATGTAGTTCTTACTTTTGGAAGAAGAAGTGAAGTTATGTCGTTAGATATTACATTAAGAACAATTCCACTATTAGATTTAACAGTTATAAAAAGCGTCCTCTGTATCTATAGATGAGAAATACACCACCCTTGGTTAAATGTACTGCATCCATGACTTTATCAATATTGGCGGAATATAGTAAATTCGTACTAATGAAAATAAATCTAGTTTCCTAGGTGTCCATTATTTTGTTTTTGAGTACTACAAAGAGTTTTTAGGAAACTCAACATAAGGCAAACTCCGTGCTTCCAGATTTCTCTTATTTGCCTCAAACCAACCTAAAACATGTTATGGTGTTTTTTATTTGTGTTTCATTGCGTTCAACTGACATTATCATTATATAATACATTATGCTCTTTTGGAAGATGAAAACTCAAAACATAATAGGTGGAGTTTTATACTGAATTTCATAAACTAATATTCTCCACGCCGTTTCGCATGGAGAAATGTAATGACAATCATAATACATGCTGATCTCATCAATCTTTTTATCCTCTGCATCCCCACATTTGTTCTGATAGAATGATATACTGAACCTATAGTTATATTTATTGACCTATTTGAACAAATACTTGATATATCTAAATTGGTTACACTATTTCACATTTCAATGAGCTACATAATTCAGTAATAGATAAAAATTATGTGAAACGACTCTCTGGAGAACTGCTAGTAAATATCGCGGGCAAGACAACATGAGTACCAACACTTGAGCCATCTGTTTCACCTCATAATACTATATCAATAATCTCATTGTACATCTCACTTCATGATTTTTTGATGAGTTTTGACGTATCATAATTTTGAAGATTCATAATCATATATCCATCAGTTATGAATTGTTGTGTGAATCATCGACTATATATAATAATGAGTACCTATATGTCTCTTTCATGCAATAGGTGAGAAAAGAACTCCATCTGGCTCATATATTGTTTACTCTTACCTTTAGGTTTTCGAGGTTCTGAAAAAGATATGTCTTTCTTGTGATTGTCTTCACCACATGAAAATAGTAATGGATAGTGTAGAGCGACGTACAAGGATGCAACTCGTTGATACGTTTGTAATTAACAGATCTCTTTTCTACTGCAATACTCTTGCTACCACTTTGGGGATCAATATCACCAACAACTAATCGACAGTTAGTTGATCTTTTTACGAATCTATTATAGTTGATGGCACAGTGTTCATTCCACTCGATGCCGGTTTCGCACTTGTATTGTTTTGCATGATTACTGAGATAGTAACAAAATACATTATTTTAAGAAAATAATTTAAATCAAAAGTTTTGAATCGTAATAATATTTGATAAATAACATGTTGATAGCCAATAAAACAAATACTACATTGTATTGCATTGTACAAGTTTGCATATTTTAATTAAAAAAGTGGTAAAATTATTTTTGAGAAAAAGTGACAAATTTGATATTGTTGGACTCACAATAAAAAAATAAAATAACATATACATACATACATACATACACACATACACACACACACACACACACACACACACACACACACACATATATATATATATATATATTATATATATATATATATATATATATATATATATTCAAATGATCTTATTAATTTTTTTAATATTAATTAGGGTATCCATCCTAATTATGTTAAGAAAACTCCTACATAATAAAAAAAACTAAATCATCATTAATATTAAACATTATTTATGAGATCAATTCAAATAAAAAAGTATTGAATCGTAATAATATTTGATAGTAACATGTTGATAGCCAATAAAATAAATAATGAATTATGTTGTCGTTTTAATATATTAATTTAAAAAAGTGGTCAAATTACTTTTGAGAAAAAGTG
>BMAC01000012.1:2875047-2891904 GCA_014905375.1 Phtheirospermum japonicum
CACTTTTTCTCAAAAGTAATTTTGACCACTTTTTTAAATTAAATATATTAAAATGACAACATAATTCATTATTTATTTTATTGGCTATCAACATGTTACTATCAAATATTATTACGATTCAATACTTTTTTATTTGAATTGATCTCATAAATAATTTTTAATATTAATGATGATTTAGTTTTTTTTATTATGTAGGAGTTTTCTTAACATAATTAGGATGGATACCCTAATTAATATTAAAAAAATTAATAAGATCATTTGAATATATATATATATATATATATATATATATATATATATATATATATATATATATATGTGTGTGTGTGTGTATATATGTATGTATGTATAAATAATATTAATTCTTATATTTTTAATGTTAACTAGATTATCTATCTTAATTATGTTAAGAACATTCCTACATAATTAAAAGAGGAAACTAATCCTAGGTGGCTTTTCAATTGAAAAAAAAGAAACCAAATCATAATTAATATTAAATAAGGTATCTATCATAATTATATTAAGAAAACTTATACATAAAAAAGAAAAGGGATAATCTTTTTTTGCACCCCAAAATGCAGTTTTTCTCACTTTGCCCCCCAAAGTATTTTTTGTTCTAATTTGCTCTCTAATGTACAATAATTTTCAACGTTGCCCCCCAAATTTTATTTCCGGCGGAATATTCCTTATATATTCCATCGACGGGCAGGTGGGGGGCAAAGTGAAAGAATCTTATAGTTTGGGGGGTAAGTGCAAAAAATCTTATAGTTAGGGGGCAAATTAAATAATATAAATATTAAATTCTTATTTTAAATTTTTATATTTGAAAAGGATATATAATTTTTATCTTATACTCATACACACACAAAGTTGTCAATACAATTCCCATTAAAAAAAAATCCATAAAATTTCAATTAATATTTATAATTTTCTAAATATAAATATTGTGAATACATCTTTTATAATTATTAATTATTAAACACATGACTAAGTATTATGTAAATTATTATGATAAAATTATCATTCGATATAATTATTTGTATAAAAAGTGTGGTTAAATACTATATTAATCATGAGTACACTAATTATTATATAAGATTATAATTATCGAATGATTAATATAATTAAAATCTTATAATAACATGATTTTAATTATATTAATCATTCGATAAGTATAATCTTATATAATAATGTACTCATGATTAATATAGTATTTAATTACAATTTTTATACAAATAATAATATCGAATGATAATTTTATTTTTCATATCATAATATTATAATGCATATACGAAATACACCTTTATTTTATTTTGTTCAATCATAATACACAATAATATATTATTATTTTACTTAGCCTAATAATTTACATAATACTTAGTCATGTGTTTCATATTTAGTAATATAAAAGATGTTTTGACAATATTTATATTTAGAAAATTATAAATATTGATTGAGAATTTATGGGTTTTTTTTTTAAATTGGAATTGTATTGACAACCTTGTGTGTGTGTTATTATAAGATAAAAATTATATATCATTTTCAAATATAAAATTTTAAAACAAGAATTTAATATTTATATTATTTAATTTGCCCCCCTAACTATAAGATTTTTTGCACTCATACAACCACCCACGCAAAAAAAATCGAGAATTTGCAATCTCTCGATTAAAGTTCAGATTTATTGCAATTAAACTCTAATTTCTCCATATGTAGTGTCGGTGAGATCGAATTCAATCAATTCGTGGTGGATATTGGCGCCTATGTGGTGCGACCGGGGGAGGTCTACCTCGAGATGTTACAGGAAATGGTGATGATGATTTGTGTTGGAATATTGAAGATGATGGTCAGTGAAATTTTTGATTGATGATATTTTAATTAAGAAGTGATTTTTTTTATTTCTTTTTATAAAAAAACAACTGTTAGGTTATAAACTTTGATTGTTTGTTACATTTCCTTGATTTTGAGAATCTTCAGTTTAGTGGGGGCTTGTGACCGATTCTTAATAATGGAATGTGCCTCTGAATTTTTAAGTTATTGGAGATGATGATTGTGTAAATTTGAAAGTTATGATTTTTCCCACAAATACAAAAGCAGACATTTTTAACACATCATAAATATGTATACTTTACATATGTTCATATGTAGATCCTTTTGCGTATGTTGTTATTGCGATTTTCTATTCTTGAGAGATATGTTTTATTATTTGAATTATCTTGAATGTGATAAAAAAAGATATTTAGAATTTAGGACAAGAAATATTTGATAGATAATTTCATAAAGAAGTTATTCATATCTTTACTTCGACTGTGTAATATGACTAGGCAATCAAAGGTTTCTTATGGAAACATAGTTGGGCAAGCCGTTCTGAAGGATGTGCAAGAAGCTTATGCATTTGATCGGCACTAGAGCGGCAGCGGTAAGCCATGGCTTCAGCTAGACTCGAGGAAGCCGTGCAGGCTCGACTCATTGTGGGCCCCGCTCAATTTGTATGTGTTGTATACTGGTTTGTGTTGTTGGGGCTCGCGATAAAGAAAGGTTAGTGATGTTTTGATTTGGCAGCGATGAATAGACGATAAACTATATTTTGTAATACTATATTTCCATTTTGTGCTACTTTAGCAACACTTTGTAATGCTAGTTTGTGTTGTTTGGTCTTTAGAACTATTTATCTTTATAAGTAAGATGTTTACCAACTATTGATAAGAGTTTGTATTTATAGTAAAATTGACCAAGGTTTATGGGTTAAACTGTGAAACAACCTTTGTGACTGATTTGATTTTAATTTCTGAATTTCAATTCAAGACAATAATAATAATAATAATAATAATAATAATAATTATTATTATTATTATTATATGTGATACTTGAACTATATTTTGTAAGACATTAATTATATTTTGTGATAATTTAGCTTCCTTTTGTGATACTTAGACTACATATAGTAAAAAAAAAAACGTTTGTGAAAAAATAAAATATATGATCATGTGATAATTCAACTATATTTTGTGATACATTTATCGAAATTTGTGGTACCTTTACTATAATTTGTAATATTTTCATAAGAAACTAGAATATGCGATTATATTATCTGAAATTTTGATATATAAAATGTACTTAGAGTATATTTAAATGGAGTTTTGATACTTGTACTACAATGTGTAACATTTTTATAAACACATAATATGTGATACTTTTGATTGAAGTTATGATACTTTTAACTAAAGATGAGATACTATTATACATAACTATAATACTTTGAAGTAATATTTGATAGAAATTTGTGATACTTTTAGTTCAAATTGTGATACTTTTAATTCCATTTGTAATACTTTTATACTTTTATCCTAATCTTTATTTGGTCAAGTTTTCACTGTTGAACCACCTATAGATAATGGCGTAAGCATTGGAGCATTAATTTGCACCAAATTTGTGTTTAGCTCAATATTTGGTGTAGCCTTAGAGATGGCCTAAAAAACTTTCACAACCGAATATTTGTAATACCATCGACCAACCTAACATATTCGACCATCCCACCTCGATTGCGCGCACACAACATGTTCGACTGCACATCATTCACCCTACACAAAATTTATGAAACATTTACGACATTTGGTGATGCATTTACTACAATTTTTAATACCGAACTGTTCTTGTTATATATAAAAGTATCACAAAATATTGTAAAAGCATTATAAATTCAATTAAAAGTATCACAAAAGATAAAGTTCGCAATCTTAACTCCTTCGAAATGACAAGCAAAATATAATGAAGCTAAATAATTCTTCGAATGTGATTTTAATCTAACAATAAAAGAAAACCAAAAAATAAAAGTAAGAACATCATAAACTATGAGGCTTTAATTATATTTTGTGATATTTTTACATTTTTTTGTGATACTTTAATTACATATAATAAAAAAAAGTTTTAAAATAATTAATATCAACATGCGATAATTTAACTATATTTTGTGACACTCTAGTAATATTTTGTAATACTATAATTACATTTTGTGATACTTAAACATCTTGAGTTATAAATTTTTCTTAACCGTGCTTTAATTTAAAAGCAGGTATAAAAAATTGTGGTACTTTAACAATACTTTGTGATACTTTAACAATATTTTGTGATACTAAAATATATCGAGTTAAAAAATATATAGATAGAAAAATAGAAATCACATATTAACAATCCATGATACCTGAACTATGTTTTGTAGAACTAAACCAATATTTTGTGATACATTAACTACCTTATATAAAAAAAAGCATAGATATAAAATAAAAATTAGAAACTTGTGAATTATGATACTTTAACTATGTGTTGTGGTATTTTAACAATATAATTATTTTTAAAGTATCAAAAATTCACTTTAAAGTATCACAAATTCAACTAAAAGTATTACAAAATCCAAGCAAAAGTAAAGCATATTATATTTGCACTTTTATTAAAAAATAATGTAAAATACAAATTTACACTTGAAGAAAATCTTTTGTGATACTTTTACTAAGATTTTTGATACTTTAAATTGATATTGTGATACTTATTTTTAAAGTATGGTAATTTACAAATAAGAAGCTTTTAACGAGACATGTGATATGTTAAGTAATTCTTGTATTACATACTTGATATAGAATTATAATATGCAGTATTTGTATCTAAGAACTGTGATACTTTTAACTCAATTTGTGATACTTTTATTCTAATTTGTGATACTTTTACATAAATTATAATATGTAAGAACTATACCTAAAGTATCTAATATCTAATTTCTATCATCACATGTTATCACAAAATAAAATATGAAAGTGCTTGATTTAAGAGACTATTTGTGATACTTTAACTATAATTTGTAATATTTTAACTATCTTTTGTGATATTTAAACATCTTGAGTTAAAATGTTACTTACCTATACTTTAATTTAAAAACTGGTATAAAACTTTGTGATACTTTAACAATATTTTGTGATACTTAAATATCATGAGTTAAAATTATTATTAACTATGCTTTAATTTAAAAACAGATATAAAAGAATTATGATACTTTAACTATACTTTGTGATACTTTAATAATCTTCTGTGATACTTTAACTATTAAAGAATTATTACAAATGAAGAAGTTAAATAAAAAAGGGAATTATCCCTTTTAATATGCACAACTTAATGCAACATTACAAAATGAATAAGAATCATTTCAAGCTGTATAAATAAACTAACACACAACCGGTACATTGGGTAAGATTAAACCAGACATTAAAGTTTAGAAATTGGTACTGCATTCCAAAGTCTTCAACAATAAAACCTTCGGTGTCATAACTATGTATGACATCACAATTAACAGTAGGTAGTTGCAAACAAAGATATGACTCCACTCTAAATCTCTCTCTCTCTCTCTCTCTATCTATCTATCTCCTACAATTTGCTGGGATATAACTAAACATTTACGTTCTTCAGTGCCATTTTAATATTTTTGTAATCTTCATTCTCTACATTTACCGATCCTCCTTCAACACTGAAGTAATCAATAAGACACAAAATAACCAGATTTATAAGAAAATTGTACACTCATATCCCAAAAAGAAAAACTCACCTTCTATACCATTTGTCCAAATAAATCATCTGGGTAATTAATACTCGATGGCCTATTCATTTTCGAACAGAATACCCGCCATGAGTAGAGGCATCAGCAATGCTAATCCATCACCATCACCATTGCCATGGCTATGCTGCCACCAAGTGGCGATAACTATAGGGTTCACAAGTTCTACAACCTGTCAGAGAACAATATGATAAAAAAAACTACCATATAATTGATTGTAAATAAAAATTATAGGCCAACACATGAATCTAGACCTGCTACCTTAAGAACACATGATTTAAATGGCAAATAATACCTTTAAACCCGTTTCAGGTAGTAAATTCAATAGAATACTGGAACTCAAGTAAAAATTAAAAACATAGGAATTAAAAAAATCCAATCCTGTTGATATAATACATAGAAACAAAGAAACAAAGGTGTACTCAATAACTTATAGCAGGGACACCAGTTCACCTACTCCCTGAGGGTTCTACAAAATGAAGGATGTGACCTCATACTAGGAAGGGATTGGCTCAAATCTTGTACCCCTATAGAATTGGATTATGCCAAGATGTCCTTTACAGTGACTCTCAAGGGTAAAAGGGTAAGAATACAGGCTATTACATCTACAACAGACTGCAAATTCATCTCTGGTCATTCATTATACAAGTTGATACATGAAGAACAATGCAGTCAAACTGAGGAGGTATATTGGGTAACATTAGCAAAGGCGGAGCACTGGGAGAGTAATGGGGACATAAACATGCTGCTGAACAAGTATAATGATGTGTTTGAGGAACCCAAGGGGCTACCTCCAGAAAGGGGAGTTGAGCATCAGATTGTCTTGAAACCAGGTAGCACTCCAAGACACCAATACCCTTACAAGACCACTCATGATCACAAGGGGGCTATAGAAAAGCTGATCAAAGAGATGTTAGAGTCAGGGATTATTCAGAACAGCAGGAACCCTTTTGCATCACCAGTGATTTTAGTGAAAAAAAAGATGTCACCTGGAGGTTGTGTGTTGACTACAGGTACTTGAATGGACTTACAATCAAACATGATTACCCTATACATATGATTGGTGAATTGTTGGATGAGTTACATGGGGCCAGGTACTTTTCAAAGATAGACTTAAAGAGTGGTTATTTCCAGATCTTGATGAAACCAGAGCACAAATGCCTAACAACTTTTAGTACACATAATGGTCACTATGAGTTTTTGGTCATGCCATTTGGGCTGTGTAATGCCCCAGACACCTTCCAATCACTCATGAATAGGCTTTTCAGGGAACAACTGAGGAAGAGTGTCTTGGTATTTTTTGATGACATCTTAGTATATAATGTGAACTAGGAAGAGCATTTGAAGCATCTGGAGGAGGTACTACTATTACTAAGGCAGAACAAGTTGTATGCTAAGGCTAGCAAATGCAGTTTTGGGAAAACAGAAGTGGAGTATCTAGGGCATATCATTTCTCATGAAGGGGTGTCCACTGATCCATAAAAAATAACCAGCATGGTTCATTGGCCCATCCCCAAAACACTGAAACAGCTCAGAGGTTTCCTAGGACTAACTGGGTACTACAGGAGATTTGTCAAGGGATATGGGTTTATGAGCAGACCACTGACTGAACTCCTAAAGATGGACCAGTTTAAATGGAACCAAGGTGCACAGTTAGCTTTTGAGGAGTTAAAACATGCCATGATTACAACACCTGTCCTAGCTTTGCCTGATTTTTCAAAAAAAATCATATTAGAGACTAGTGCAAGTGGAAATGGGATAGGGGCAGTGTTAATGCAAGAGGGGAGACCACTGGCTTACTTGAGCAAGGTTTTATGCCCAAAGAATCAAGCACTCTCTGTCTATGAAAGAGAATTTCTTGCAGTTCTCTTGGCTGTGGATAAGTGGAAGCATTATTTACATGGGGGAAGGTTTATAATCAAGACTGATCAACAAGCACTCAAATACTTGTTGGACCAGAAGATGATGACACCAACCCAACAAAAATGGATGACCAAATTTCTTGGATTGGATTATGAGATATAATATAAAAAAGGGGCAAAGAATAAGGCAGCTGATGCCCTGTCTAGGAGGGGACCAGATGAGGGAGTTTTCACATCTATCACTACACTTGTTCCTGAATGGATGAAGGAGGTTGTTCAGAGCTACACTGGTGATGAATTTTTTTAGAAAATAAAGGAAGCCAAAACCTAGATCCTACTGCTCTTCCTGAATTTACTATGCTGGGGGATTTGATCAGGTACAATGGTAGGTTATGTGTGGGAAATGAACACAATCTCAAAAAGATAATTCTGACTGCTATGCACAGTTCAGCCTATGGTGGCCACTCAGGGGTGATAGGTACATACATGAGAACTAAAAGGGTACTCTATTGGCCAAAGATGCAGAGAGATATTGTGGCTTGGGTTAAGGAGTGTGAAGTTTGCCAAATGAGTAAATCAGACCATGGGGGCACTACTACAGAAAATAGATTTCACGTCGGTCATTTCACCTCGGTTTTTTAATAACCGACGTTAAATGTTATTCACGTCGGTTTTTAAATAAACCGACGTGATATTTAATATTCCACGTCGGTAAATTTAGAAACCGATGTGATGTTATATATTTTACGTCGGTTATTCAAAAACCGACGTGAAAATTTATATTTTAAAAAAATATTAAAATACCGTAAATAAAATAAATATAACCGGGTCGGTTATATTGGAATATTAAATAGACGTGACTTGCTCAAAACAAACTTGGTTCCCTTCTTTTCCATTTTTCCTCAGCCCGCATCCCGTCCAGTTACTGGACACTCGCTCTCTCCCTCAACTCTCCTCGAGTGCACCCGCGGCCGCCCTCATCCCATCCAGCTACCTGCCGACGCCTCAGATCAGTCCAACCATGAGAACCCAGGACAACTTATGAGGAAAAATCCCCAATTCAAACTCTAAGCCCTAGCCACCAAAAATAGGTTATTCGGAATTGCAATTTCTAATACTGTAACTCTTAATCATCTTTGTCTCCCTCATTCCTCTCTGGCGTAGATTAGTCTTTTCTTCTAATCTYTTYTGGAATTTGAATCAATTTCTTATTTTTTAGATCTTCGTGATTCGAAATCCTCTTTACATTGGCAGACGCTGTCGCTCATGCAAATTGAGGAGCGTTTTTGGTGAAATCTGGTGTTGCGTTTTTGGCCATGGTTGTAGAAGACACTAGAGAGAAATCCTGGGAGATGATGGCTCAGGTGGTGCTTCTTATCTTCGAGAAGTAATTAAGAAGGTGAATCAATATATATTTATATGGTTTTGTATATATGATTGGTATATATGGTTTTCAATTTGATTCAGATAGTTCTTAGTACCAGAAGAAAAAATTCTACATGATTCTGACAATTCTTTTGCGATTACTAATATTTTTGTTTTTCCGATTACTCTTTTTATTTCTTTTTTTTTTTTTGCTRTTGATTTAAAAATTTATGTTGATGATTGCAGACTTAAGAAATGAAGCCTTTCGTAGGAAATGTGAACGCGCTGCAGCAGGAGCTGAAGGGTTAACGTGTTTGCACTTTGCGGCTGAGAGGGGATATATTAATATCTGCAGGTTTTTTAYTGAGRAAGTGAAAACAATATTGATTTGAAATCTGAAAAGGGTATTTATTTCCCTTTCTTCTTCTTCATCTGCGGTTTTAATTTGTGTGTTGTAGTGACCAAATTAAATGTTAATTTCTGGTTTATTTTAGTTTCAAATTTATATATTGCTGCTTCAGGGGAAAGTACTCTGCTATTMGCTGCTCGTAAGGGACAATTTAGTGCCGCCAAATATTTCATAACCCGAGGCACTGATGTTAGAATGAGCGGTTATCAGGGAGTCACTTGCTTGCACATTGCCGCTGAAAATGGTTTTCTYTGTTTTCCTTTTTTCTTTGGAAGTAYTTTTGTAGAATTTTATCAATTATTATGAATTGGTTKTGTTTTTGRCAGGAAACAAAGAGGTGATGCAGTCGTTGCTGCTGAAATTTGCTGATATAGAGGCGCATTCGGTGCGGGGCACACCGCTGCAATGTGTAGCATTACGTGCAAATGTTGAATCTATTCGGTTTCTGTTAAGCCGTGGTGATGATGTAAGCAAACCTGACCTGAGTTGCATCTTTCKAAATTATTAAAATTCATTTGCTATTTGTTTATATTTTACAAGGTTCGTGCAATGCTAATCCCTATAGGCAGTTTGTGATGTACCATTATTGTGAATGCTGCTTGGGTTTGTTTGTAATTAARTCAAAKTTYAAGTGTAGTTTARTTGTTGCAATTATTCCTTATTATATGTATATTTTGCTGAGAGAAAGATTGGAATTATCACACAGAGTTTGGAATTAAGAGAGTAAGAAAATAAAAATTAATAGTGTCGTAAGTAAAAACTCCGTGCAAATATGAAACAATATTTTCGCTAAACGAACAGGGTAACTATGTAACTATGTGACTTGGGAGTTCTTTTATTAATGTGGAGGAATGTAATCATGAATTACTGAGCCATCTAAGAGCCATCTAAGCATGTATGCCAAAGTCTCTCTTATTGTTTTGTATACTTGCTTTTATATTTTAATAATATAATTGACGCTAATAAACTTGTTTTGGCATCTGTCCTTAATGGAGAAATCAAATATCTATTTGCACCTAGAGCTAGACTACAATTTGAAATTTTTGATATGGTGAAACTGTGAAACATATCAATACTTTAAATGCTTATTTTGCGATAATTAACTTAGGAAAATTATCCAAACTTTAAATGCCTCCACCTTAATTGATATTAGCTATAATTATGGACAACCACTTGATGCTTTCATTAAATGGCTATCTGTCTAAATATGTGCGTGGATATTTGGATTTTCTTTTTTTAGAGTGATTGATAATTTTCCCCTATATTATGCCCTTACTTTTATGTTGTTTTACTTTTTCAAGTATATTATGATTACTTTTTTCAATCTCCTCTGGCACCGTTTGATCTGTGTTAGCTATTACTGATATGATTTTGATAGATGCTTTTATAGTTTTCTTTCATTTGAATCCTGATTGAAACTTCTTTGTTACCTCTCTATGTCTTGTTCCCCCTATATCGGCAATCATTGGATATATCCATCCACCGCTGCCGGGTAGTGGCCGCTCCCGACCTGAAGCACGTTACGGGCTCATTCAAGATGTATTTGTGCCGGCAGTGGCAGCCGTACTCCAAGACCGTGGCAGCAGTACTCCGGCCGCTTCGAATGTCGGGTTATATCGGCCATTACCAGTACCATCTCGTCCTTGGTGCGAGATTAGTATAGATTTCATTTTGGGTTTACCACGTACTCAATGAGGTAATGTTTCTATTATTGTTGTCGATCATTTCTCAAAAATTGTTCACTTTATTCCTTGTAAAAACACTACCAATGTCATTGTTCACTATCGATTTTTAATTTATTATTTTGGTCTAATTAAAAAAAAAGCTAACTTTTGAAACTACCAAAAATGCCCTGAAGTTCAATTCCGTGTTAAAATTCAAAGGGCTAACTGCTCTTTGCTTATGAAGAGGTAAATGTTAGACAATAAAATTAGTTGGTTATTTTTTGTAATTAGGTCAAACTTAAGGGTACTTTTTTTAGTTTAAATTAATTAACCCTTTTATTTATTGTCTTTCAAGGGAAAAACAAAATGAGTTAAATATTTTACTGTTTTCAGGTTATTTCAAGGAAAGATCAAGAACAATACTGGCACGAAACTCAGCAGCCTTACAGTTACGTATCTATCGATATGTTTTCAAAGCAATATAAGGAGTCTCTGCATGGGAAGAAGCTCAGTGATGAACTTTTTGTGCCGTTCGATAAGTCCAAGAGCTACAAGAACTCAATTAGTTTCAACGTTTATTCTCTGTCCAAATGGACTCTTTTCAAAGCATGCATGTCGCGAGAATTTATTCTCATGAAATGAAACTCTTTCGTATATGTATTCAAATCCGTTCAGGTTCGCCTAATCATTTCTGTCCTTTTACATTTTATTATTGACAATATCAAATTAACGCTGTTTGCTCTTTCATAGCTTACCTTGGTTGCAATTGTAACTATGAATGTATTCTTGAGAACACAGATGGGCGTTGATTCCTATGTCTGTATTCTATGACTGTATTCAAATCCCAGCGACTATTCTCAAGATTCCTATGTCGTTGCTCAAGATTCCTATGTCATTGTTGAAAGCTGTTGTGTGGACTTGTATTGTTTATTACGGCATCAGATATAGTCCGGAAGCTGGGAGGTTAGTAGCAAATGACACATTCAATGATAAAATGTCCTTTTTTTTTAAATAACCAAGAATCTTTTTTTAAAGGTTTTTTCGCCAAATGATACTGATGTTTGCTATGCACTTGGTCTCAATATCTATGTATCGTTTCTTGGCGTCTGTGTTTCGGTCTGTGGTTGCATCTACGATAGCTGGTAGTCTGGCATTATTATTTGCATTGTTATTCGGTGGCTTTATGATCCCAAGAGGTGTGTATTATTATTATTATTATTATTATTATTATTATTATTATTACTATTATTATTATTATTATTATTATTATTCTCATACGTATGCTTTCATAATCTTAGATTACAATATTCATTATATTTAAAGAGCATGGAGATCAAGCTATATGTTCAAAATCTTAATTTGAATTACTTTTGATTAGGTCCTATGTCCCACGAATCACCTATCACGTGACAAAGCCACGTGACTGTTATTTGGTTTATTAAGTCGGATTTGATATAAAAGAAAAGAAAAAAAGACTTCTCTTCGAGACGTGCCTTTCTCCTTTATCTCTCCCCATTGAAAAATTACAGTTTTTCCCATTACTGTATCAAAATTATCCCCAATTTTACTACTTTCAAGTGAATATTGCCTAGCAGCATCAGATTTTTCCGAGTTTGAATTGACATTGTGAATGCCAGCAATAGACCCATTCTCAGAAACTCTAAAGGCAAACGTCGAGGTTGAAAATGACGAATCATCAATGGAGACAAATCTTTTCGTAGTTTCAGAGATTGACCTTTGAAGAACACCAGCGGTGTTAGCTCTTCTCAACTTGAAATCATCATCACTTCCTAGAAAGCTTGCTGATTGTTCAAATACTAATCCTGCAGAATCTGGTATGAGCCGATTTTATTCTTGTTATGAGGACTACACAGTTAACTTTTATAAACTACAATGGAGAAGAAATTTTAGTTCATATATAATAAAATGTGATGCAAATACTTATTTTTTCTTTTTCTGGAGCCTTGTAAGCACAGTGACGAGAATTTATTCATTTCCAAAAAATTTCAGAGATATTCATTGTCGAGGGAGACTCAGCTGGTGGTAGTGCTAAACAAGGCCGTGATTGCCGATTTTAGGTGATACTTTTCCAAAATTACAGACGGTTTATTAAAATATTAATCATGATTTGTTTTTCTGAAACAATATGCTGATTTCATCATATAGGCTGTGCTTCCTCTAAGGGTTAAAATCCTGAACATCAAGAGAAAGGACGTAGTTGTAATATACAAAAATGAAGAGATTCAAAATCTTATCCTAGGCCTGGGACTTGGAGTGAAGGTGTCGCTCTTTAAACTTTAGTGTGTGTGTGTGTGTATGTATATATTCTTCTGTGTTTTGAATTCTGTTATTTATCTATTTATTTAATTTCCTTTATTTTCAGGGTGAGGATTTTCATAAGGATTCGCTCCGATATCACAAGATCATAATATTAATAGATGCTGATGTTGATGGTGCTCACATAAGAACATTGTTATTAACCTTATTCTTTAGGTATCAGGTATGTAACGTGAGGTCATGTATTATGAAATTAGTGAAAAAATAAATTGTAATTTGGCAACTGCTTAGAGTTCTTTTTTTCCTCCAAGCTTACTATTACTCGTTTTGCAGAAACTATCTACTTCTTTCTTCCGACAGTGCCTTGCAAATCAGATTGATGTTGATATTTCCTCTTGATGTTGACATCCGCCCTTTCTCTCTCGGTAAACCATTTCTAACTCATTATCATTTCACCGTATTTGGATCGTATATGGTTATAAATGGTTTTATTTGAGAAAATGTTGATTTTTATTTCAAATAATTATCTGAAAACAAAAAATCAAAATTAGTCGTCAAAGTTTATATGTGAGTAGGCGCACCGCTTGAGAGTTCATTTGTTGTTAGGATTTAGGAAGCCGTTAGAATTTACTTTTCCTTTGCTATATAGGAATAGGTATCCGACATTCTCTCTCTATTTTTTTTTGTGAAGAAATTTTGGTTATCGGAAAAAATTGGATTCCTGTTTTTCATCGTGATTTTGCTGATACGCTTCGTGTTGCAGAGAAAAAAAAGTTGTGTTGTTTGTTTTGGAGGGTTTGGTAGATAAATCATAGATTGCTTTAATCGGAAACAATAGAGCTCTAGCCCCAGGAGACGATCGCATCCTTATGCCGCACCAGAGTCATCAGTATAATGCTCCTCATATTCCTATTTTTCGTCGTGATTTTGCTGATACGCWTCGTGTTRCAGAGAAAACAAAGTAGTGTTGTTTGTTTTGGAGAGGCTGGTAGATAAATTATAGATTGCCTTAATCGGAAACAATAGAGCTCTAGCCCCAGGAGACATTCGCATCCTTATGCTGCACCACAGGGTGATCAGTATAATGCTCCTCATACATCTCAATCGCATGCACCGCCACAAAAGCAGTTGGACCGGAGATATTCAAAGATTGCGGACAACTATAATTCAATAGAGGAGGTATTTTGAACTGTGAACATGTATATTTTTGACAGAGAACCTTAGAATCTGCACTTTTATCCTAATAATATCAGATGATGAATGTTAAATTTTTATTGTGTTGCACATTTGAAATCCTGTTTAATATAGTTTTGTGACGAATGAAAAAACTTAGTATGTATCTTTGTTGATTGCCATCTGGAATCCAATGGCAATTTATGTGAATGGTTAACATCTAATTTATGTCTCTAAGTATGTGCATAGATTATACAGGCGTTTTGAACACGCCTGTATCATGACATTTTAAATGAAATTATTGGGACTGAAATCTGGGATTTGTGCACAAAATTCTGATCAAATTGCCACAGGGGTACCTTTCAAAAAAAAAACATATAACCAGAAACCGATGTCAAATGTTTAACATCGGTTTTCACCCGATGTGAAAAGTCACATAATACACGTCGGTTTTAAGTATAAGCCGACGTGAAAGGTAACGAAATCCACGTCGGTTTAACCAAAAACCGACGTGAAAAGTCATGGGATCCACGTCGGTTGAAAACCGACGTCAAAAGTCAAGGAATCCACGTCGGTTGAAAACAGACGTCAAAAGTCACAAATTCCACGTCGGTTTTCCAAAATCGACGTGACTTTTCACGTCGGCCGTTTAGACGTCGGTTCCAAAACTGACGTTAAAAATGAAAAAAAACTGACGTGAAAACCCTGTTTTGTAGTAGTGGGGCTACCCTGGACTACTACAGCCACTCCCTATTCCTGAACAGGCATGGAGTCACATATCCATGGATTTTATTGAGGGGTTACCAAAATCACAAGGGAAAGATGTTATTTTAGTTGTGGTAGACAGGCTTACTAAGTATGCACATTTTACTGCTTTATCCCACCCTTTTACTGCTTTTACAGTGGCTAATCTATTTCTAGACACCATCTATAAACTACATGGTTTACCAACACACATTGTGTCAGACAGGGACAAGGTGTTTACCAGTAACTTTTGGAAGGATTTATTCAAGTTAATAGGGGTGCAGTTGAACATGTCAACTACCTACCATCCCCAGTCTGATGGGCAAACTGAAACAGTAAACCAGTGCCTGGAGAACTACCTTAGGTGTATAGTACACCACAACCCAAAAAAGTGGATGAAATGGTTGAGCTTGGCTGAATTTTTGTACAACACAAATTACCACACATGGTTAAAAGCTACACCTTTTGAGGCTCTATATGGGTACATTCCACCTATAGGGTCTTTGGTACAGTATGCATGCAGTGAGAATGAGGATGCTAAGCAATTAGTGATGCAGAGGGAGACAACAAGGCAAATACTCAAGGAAAATATGTCCATGGCACAATAGAGGATGCAAATATATGCAAACAAACACAGGCAAGAGTGAAAATTTGAAATTGGGGACAAAGTTTTTTTTTAAAACTGCAACCTTTTAGACAAAATTCTGTGGCACTCAGGAAAAATCTCAAGTTGTCAGCTAAATTCTACGGCCCTTTTACTATTACAGAAAAGATAGGGCAAGTTTTTTACCGATTAGATCTGCCTGAAGGATCCCGCATACATCCGATTTTTCACGTTTCCCTCCTCAAACCAAAGATAGGCTCTGGCACCTCCGCCGCTCCGGATCTACCCGCAACAACTTCCGAGGGAGATTTTTTAATTGAACCCACCGCCATCTTGGACACGAGGACTATCAATCGAAACGGCGCTGCCGTTGAGCAGATTCTGGTGCAGTGGCTGAATACCGCACCACAGGAAGCCACTTGGGAAGATCGGAAGTTTATACAAAAAAAGTCCCTAGATTCGATCTTTGGGGTCAAGGATCTGTTGATGGGAGGGGTATTGTTATGAAATTGGGGGTGGAAAAGCTAGAAGAAGGAATTGAAGGGAGGAAGAACCCTAATTTGGAACATATGGGTAAAAATACGATCTTTGGGATCGATTGTGAACAAGAAGGAGAAAAGAAAGGATCGGGCGGAGAAACGGGCACGGGTCGGTCAACGGGTCAGGAGACGGCTGGACTAATGCTGGGCCGAAAAGGGGTAGATGGCTCAATGAGGATGTTGGGCCGTTTAACTCCAAAATGCTGGGCTTTAATTAAAGAAGGAGGGGCCCAAATTATTAAATATTTTATGGGTGTTTTTGTCATTTCAATCAAGTGGTCCAACCACAATTTGCTCTATGTAAACTAATGGAACAGTGGACGGGAGGAAATTAAGCATTTTCATAAAATCATTTCTCTCTCCCTGATTATCTCCTCCTACCTCCTTTCATCTACTTCTTCTCCAAGTTTCATCTTTCAATTACAGTGCGAATTTCACCAAATTAATTTACAGAAAATTACAATTAAACATAAAATTGGTCAGCCCATAACATATGAATAATAATATTAGAATTATATAATATTATTATATATAAATATATATTATTTATAAATATATATAAATATATATTATAAATATTTATTGAATATCAATATATGTATTTATATATATATATATATA
>BMAC01000012.1:2895869-2906851 GCA_014905375.1 Phtheirospermum japonicum
TATATATATTGATATATGATTATTATAAATATATAATATTTTTTATAAATATATAAATATATAATAATTATATTATATATATATATATATTATAATTAATTATGTATATTATATTTTATTTTTTATTATAAATAATAATTATATTAAAAATATATAATATTATTTTAATTAAATAATATTATTAAATAATATTTATTGAAAGTTATGTTATATATATAAATTTAAAATAATAATATTTATTATAAATTAATATTTTTTTATTTATACTATATTCCTTTAAATAATTATATATTATTATTAAAGAGTATATTATAAAAAATACTTATTATAAGTATATATTAATATTATTGAAACTTATTTTATATATATATATAATTTATAAATAATTAATATAACTATATATTGTAGGCCGTCAATATATTTTTTTTAATAGGCTTTTTGCCCATCGTTATCAAACGCAGTCCGTTAGCAATCTGTCACCATCTATGATGCACGGACACTTAATTTTTGACCCCCGGGACGAGTCGGACACTTCGGGGACGCGGACACGCGCCCGACACGTGTCGGACGCGTGTCCTTTTTCTTTCCTTTTTTTTTGAATTCTTGACAGGGGACACGGCGCGGACACGTTCCCTACACATTTTTTCAATTTTTTTATTTTTTAATTTAATATCATTTTTTATTTTATTTGGGGTTTTATAAATTATTGTGAATGAGTTTGTAATTATTTTAGATGATTTATTAGAAATAAAAATTATTATAATCTAATATTTATAGGAAATAAATATATTAATAATTATTTATATTATAAACGTGTTCGAGCCGTGTTGTGTCCTATATTTTTAAAAATAAATGTGTCCTCGTGTTCGAGTCGTGTCGTGTCCCGTATCCGTACAACTTAGATCACCATATACACAATTTTATACCCATCAACATGTGCTGACAAATTTTTGCACGTCGGTTTTTATTAAAATTTTTTAATAGTGATGAGATTTGCGTATCAAATTCATCTTCGATTTTTAGTGCGCTCTTTGCTACGGTTCTTCTATATAACCAGATAGGGCTCCATTATGGAGCCCTATAAATGACATGACATTCATTTGAGCCTTTAATCATTTTTTTCTTTTTATTTTTCCTTCCTTTTTTTATAAATGCACGGTGGGGTGAATGTCATGTGTTATATAGGTCTCCGTAATGGAGCGCTAACCTATTAATGAAACATTAAATTTGTTTTTATATGTCTCACGTGTAGGATTATGTTGCCACAACATGGTATATAGACGTGTTGATACGGTTATAATCGAGCGGTTAATAACCGGCTGGTTAATTAACCGGTTTTTGGTTAACCGTAATCTAACCGGCTGAGAACCAGTTAAGGTTACGGTTAAACCGGTTAACCGAACCGTGAGGTTAACCAGAAAACCGGCGGTTAACCGCCGGTTTTTAATTTTTTTTTATTTTTTAAAAAGCAGTCGATCGGCTGTTTTTTTTTTTTTTTTTTTAAACCGGTTAACCGCGCGATTACGGTTAGACGGTCAGGTCAACCGTAACCTAACCGTCGGCCACCGGTTGATGATTACGGTTATAACCGTGACCGCTGGTCAACGATTAACTGTAACAGGATCAACACCTCTAATGGTATAGAGCTCTTGAGTTGTGCAGATCTATTTTCTCCTGAGGTAACGGAGTATATGAATATTTGTTTATTCCATGAATCTGTCAAATGTATTTTATATTTATATTTCTTATAGTTTATTTATTTGCACTACACTCCTACTATTTATATTTGGAGTATAGTTACTGGAAGCCATTGTTTCCCGGTAAAAAAAAGTGTTGTGCGTGAGCTTGATTTAATTACTGGCCTTCTTGGGACACAATCAGATCGGCTAATACAATTGGTGCGGTGTGGATTTATATTATAGTAAAGTGATTGTTGTGCTTAATATTCTTCAAGGTATAAACTAACTGTTGTGTCCTGGATATAGGAGCGAAACAAGAAGGGCGAGAAAATATTTAATGAATATGAGAAATAAGCGCCCAGTTCCTTTTGCCGAGAAATTCCCAAATATAGATTTCGGCTCTAAAATTATTGCAGAGGATGTTGGCATTTGATCTGACGGTAAAATTTGTCTTCATTGTTCTAATGTTTGTTTACATATTAAATCCCCAATTTTAGTTTTTGTCTCAATTCAGAGTATAATTTATCAAATTTCTCAATTCGAGGATCAAATTTAATTATTTCTTCATATTAGGACTCATTTTTATGAGGAAGAAAGTGTAGCATTTTAAGGGCTTCAGCTTATGTTGACACTTGGTGTTTGAATATTTTTTAGACTAAATACCCCTCCCCCAATGCAATAAATTTAAGGGCGCGAATATACGCACCCCGTAATTTTATGAGTTCACCCCAAGTGATTTTAGACAAAATCAACCCTAATTAAAAAGACAAAAATAATCTTACTTACAATATTAATTAAAATAGAAAAAATAAAATTTATATAATTATATATATATTATATATATAAAAAATAATATATATGATAAAACCTACGTATGATAAAACCTACGAACTTCTGCTTCACCAAAACCTACGTACTTCTATTTCATCAAAAACCTTTCTCAATACTTAAGAATACTTAACAAAAATTCCACGTTACAACCTGTAAGAATGGAGGATATTGATACGAACAAGATGACTAATGTGAGTGTTGTTGACATCTTTTTTTTTTTGGTATATTACTTTTTTTGGGTTGAAAATCGTGACTCTATTCGACCTGGTTTTCAAGAACAATTGACTTATGTTCGAAATTTATGGCCGAACATATTGAACATGTTCGGAGGAAAATTTCGAACATCTTATACATGTTTGAAATATATTTTCGAACATGTACATAGTGTTCGGGCATAAATTTCGAACATGTCATACATGTTCGAATATAATTTTCGAACATCCTTTAAAAGTTCGGCCATGAGCTTCGAACACCTCTCTGCTCAGTACACATTTTAAAAATAATTCAAGAAATTTACATTCAAAACACAAGGTAGTAAACAGAACAAGAAAGTAATAAACATTCAAACACAATTAACATTACAACAAAACAAGTACGGAACAATCCAACAGAATACAAGCTATACTATCAAACAAAACAAGAAAGTAATAAATATCCAATTACATGTTCGAACATCCAGAAATAATGAACCCAAATAACAATTCAAAAACCATAAATCATAACACCAAGAACATTATCCTCAACCCTTAAATCCACCACTGAACATTTTCCAAAATCAATATTTCTTTGCTCCCGATCTGATGAGCCCCGAGCTCGTTGCCTTCTAATCGATGCCGTCGGTCTTCTTCTGAGTACTTCCGCATCTCCTTCATCAACGACTGATTGGCCAGAAAATACACAAATTAAATAAGAGAAATGAACAAAAATATATTAGTACTAGCTACTAGTATATATTGATCATGTATCAATAATTTTGAAATATATGTTCCATTTCAGTTTCGGTGTACCGTCGTGAATTTTTTTAAGGACGTTTTAATCGATTCTAAACATGAAATTTGGTAGAAAAAAAAGCCACAACCCCTTGGGGTTAATAACCGACTTTCAGAACATAGCCCAACCAAACAATAAGTAACCAACAACAAACAATTCATTCAAATCAAATAGCAGGAACATAATTTCATCAAACATCCTTAAATTTGATTTAGTAACTGAACATAATCATTCTTATCGATTCCAAATTTCTGTTGTGTTTGAAAATAATAACTGAACATTATGTTCGAAACCTTTGTTCGAACACATGAACTTTGTTCGGCAGAAATTTTCGAACAAAGGGCTATATTCGGAAATAAATTTCGAACATAGATTCTGTGTTCGAACAAAATTTTTGAACGTAATCGCTTGCAACTTTCCTGGCTGAAAATGTTCGATTGGAATCCACGAACATATGCTATATGTTCAAATTTATTAGCCGAACATACGGCTGTTGTTCTACGAACCAGAATCGAACATCTTCAAACGGCCATTGCAAATTCTTTCAAAAACTTTAAACCCTAACCTAAATAATTCAATGAAACCAAATGAAAAACATACCCCTCGCGTTTGATGGCTCACCCCGTTCCATTCTTCCTCTCAATAAACAAAGTTCTCCTCTCTTCTTTCTCCTCTGCGAATTTCTTTCTTCTTTCCCGTTACCCAGTTTCTTTTATTTTCTTTTTTTTTTTGGTTTCTTATTATTCTTTTCTTTTTATTTTATTTAGTTTATTATATTATTTTTTATAATATATGGGGGGTAAAATGGGGTGTTATTGGGGTTAACTTAATAAAAAGAATTACATTTTAAAATATTTTGGGGTGTTCTTATCACTTGGGTGAACTCATAAATTTATGGGGTGCTTATATCCGCGCCCTAAATTTAACAGTAGAACACACGAGATTAAAAGTTCAAGAGGTAACAGTTGTCAGTTTCCCCACAAATTTCTCAATCCTTTCCAAGATTGAAAGATGAGAGAGATAAATTGGAAATTACAGACATCAACTTTGGTTATATGGTTTGACAGAAGTTTATTTCGCCTGACTCGATGAAAAGCAACATGCAGCCTCGCCATGGAGCGGCCTTGGCCTGGGCCAAGGAGTTCGACGAGAGGTAATCTTTAAGTTTCTTCGAATAAAAAGGAGAATTTTTCTGGTACCCACAGAGGGAGAAAATAAGAAAAACATCTCAATTTTTTTATTTTTCCTTTTGCTATTTTTTTCTTTTTCTCACTTGGGATGTTGATAGATGTTTGCAAAATTAAGTATATGTGTGACATTCATTTATTCTGTATTCCAGGTACAGTGATGAAATAAATATACGTGACTGAGTGAGTGAAGTGAGAGTGCCATTCAGAACAGGCAAAGGGCCCTCTCTTTCTAATTTCCACCTTCTCTACACATCTCCGCCGTCTGAAGATCTAAGAAATATTGATCCTTTTATTATGAAGTTCATTGTCACTTTGACAAATATTAGCTGCATTTAGAGAGTGCTGAAAATATACTAGAGCCGTAAAGAAAACGATACCAAATTCTTTAGCCTAAAAATCAAAATTTCCATTAAGTTATCTCCCTGTTTTGCAGATGTTTCTTCATAAAATACTCCTTGCTTTTGCCTATTCTCATTCTTATCGTGTCCCATCTAGACTTGAAGCCTCAAGACTTGTTGATTGACCATCGTACCAATGCATTAAAGCTTTCCGAGTCTGGGTTAGCTAGAGCATTGGCATATCCGTCAGGACATTTACTCATGTGGTAATGTTTTGGTTCTCGCCTTTGTTTTCTTTTTTTCAGGCTATATCACACTCCATTAAATGCATTCTATATATATATATGTATATCGAAATTTGTTTCTCTTTTTTTTCCCTTTTAGTAATTGTTTTTGTACAACAATCATGATTTTGAACAGAATATACAAAAAAACTTTTTTAAAAAAATCCTACTATTAATACCTTTTGATCTTATTACTATTTTTTTTCCTGATCTTTTAAAAAACTAGCTTTTGTAAAAATCTCTATTTTATAATTGTTATCTTTATCTTTAAACCACCATATGTATACGTTTTGCAGGTTGTGACATTGGTACATGGCTATAACAATACTACTCAAATGATTGCTTCATCAATAAAGAGGTGTCTATTTATGGTTTTATTGTTGCTTAGAGCAGAAAAATAAAATATTATATATATGTGTGTATGTATGTATATAATATATTATAAATAAAGAAAATTATCTCCATATGCAATTTAAATTCAGACTTTTTTAATGTCTTTCATGATATTTAGTTTGTTGAGAAGATGAGATGCATCCCATCAAGCTTCACTTGTTGCACGAAATAGCTGCGGAGTCTGGTTTAGATTGGGATTCAAAAGCTCTAAAAAATAAGATTTGTAATGAGTCTGCTTATAATAATAAGGTATGATTTTTATACAGAATTTTGTAATTTTTTAGTTTTTTAAAGTCCAAAAGGCTGTGACCACAAGTTTGCATCATGTATAGTATATATGTGTTGCCTATAGTCTAGGATAAATTACAAAAGTACCCTTGAGGTTTAGCTTTCTACAGAATACCCCCAGATATTGTTGAAAAATAAAAATATGCCTGGAGGTTTGTTGGTTCCTTTTTGTATTAAAATAGACAATTACTTTGAAAGAGGATCTGACAGAGGGATCTATGATTTTGGATTACGTTCTGCAAGATGTTGTTGGATTTAAGGATTTTATTCGTTTCTTTACGAATTAGAGTTGGTTGTTGGGGTTAGGACTTTGCTCACTGGGAGTAAGACAAATGGGGAGTCGGTTGCGGCAAGTGCTGAGGAGCCTTTGTTTGAACATGGGTTGGAAATACGCAATTTTTTGAAGATCAAGCATCGAACAAGAATGTGAGTCACTTTTTTTTATTCGGAAATTTTTTAGGTATATAAATCAATTTGGTATACTGCGAGTCCTTTTAACTTGAAATCGTTTGTTAATATTCTCTGAATTATGTATTCCTTTCTGAAACAGGGCAAGTAATTGAGGGGTTGGACTGGGTTGTGACTGCAATGGGGGGTGTTCAGGGGTAATATTTCTCTCTCTTTCATCCTCTGTCTCTTTATTTATTTATTTATTTATTTATTTATTTATTTATTTATTTTTAACTAAGTATATTGCTGTGATCATGTTGTGGGTGGAAGATGTAGCTCATTTGGCCAAACCTTTCTACATACCAACTAAATATTTTTGCAATTTTTTATATTTATAAATTACCACTAGCTCTGTGTGTTTCTTTATTGGCAGCAATTATATCAATTTGTTTTTATCAATTTAGGTGTGAAAATCCAAAATGGAGAAGTAGCCATCAAGCTGGTATTTTTTTTTCCAGTCAATTTACTTTTATTAATAAACCTGTGTTGGTTTTCTATGAAGTTTGAATCAAATCTGTTAGTTGGTATTGATCTTTATATTAGCTTGATATGTATACTCTCTTATCATATCCACTCTGAGGGGTTTTCATTCAATTGGATAAGGATTTATGTTTATTTTTGATATCCTGATAGTCTCATGATCATTTTTACTTTATATGGCTAAATGTAGGAAAACTAAGAGTATTCAAATATTGTTTCAAGGGATTAAAAACAAATTTTTAGGAACTAAAATAACCTAGATTGTGTTTGCTTCTTGGGAACTAAAATAACCTAGATTGCGTTTGCTTCTTGAATCTGTTGGGGATTTGGATATTTGGAAGGTTATTTTTGGTAACTTTGGTCCATTATTCCAAATATGGTAAGTTCGTTATTTTCGAAAACGAGGTTCATATTCTTAATCTACGTTGTGAGTAGATGAATGTGGTATATTTACTTTCACAAATCTATGTTGGGATGAGTGAGTAATCAATGTTCAAAGTTGGACATTTAATAAGTAAATATGGAAGTTGAAAAGGGAGTGAGATTTCCATTTGGTATATGGAAAGTCCCACATAGGAAGGAGACCCATTTGAGAAAGGTTTTATTAAATGAAGTGAAATGGAGATTGGTTACAAGTTGAGTGGGGTGGGGAACCCCCACACGCGCGCCACCACCCGCCCGCCCGTCCAGCTCGGCACGGCACGGCACGGCTCGGGCCCGAGGCCCGCGGCCCGCGGCTCGTAGTTTTGGACCAGTTCCAGAATATTCCAGTCTTTCTTGGAGAGAAAGAATAGGAATTAGACTTGTATAAGGAATCCTAATTCCTGCGATTTCCTACCTTAATTATGATCCTTTTACAACTATAAATACCCCCCTCCTGCAGTGTATTTCTGCATCCGAAAATCATAAAGCATCTCATAATCATCCTACTTGCCTCACGCATCATATAGTTTGCAATTAGGATTTTGCTCAGTTGTCTGCCCAGTTCTCGTTCGCCAGGGTGCTGGTTCGACTGCTCCGTCCAGCTCCGTTCGTCGTTGTATCTTGGGAGGTTCATTGCTGTTCAACCGCGAGCACGTAGTCCGGGGCAATAAGAATCTTAAGGAGAGAGTTCGCTCGCCTCGACGGTTCAATTTGATTTAATTTTCTGTTCTTGCTATTTGTTATTATTCTATTAATTCGAATTATCCCTGCTGTAATCCCGTGGTTTTATTGCTGTAACCCAATAGAACGGGCCGGACGGACCGGTGCTGAAACTTTATGATGCATGTGACTCAATTGCTCAGTTTCCACATGAAACGTTACCACATCTAGACGGGTAGCTTTTGACTTTGAACCTTTCCGTAGTGAAATACCATCGGATAAACCCACGGCCTAGTTGACTGAGTCATTGAACTATTCCGAGTCCGAGCCTACCGAGACAACGATACTCACATAGTAACGCTTGCGCCAGTTCTGCAAGTTCTATGTTGTGTCCATTTTGGCCTTGGACACTCTTGGATTCGCAAGTGCTTCGGGCGAGGCGGCCACTCCTCTACACTTGAATAGATGACGCCACTCCTCTACACTTGAATAGATGACCTTGTCTATCAGAAGTATCCTGCTATACTTCACCTTTATAGGTATAGATCGTCATTAAAAGTCAAAGACTTACCATATGCCACGGTCATCAGGATATCACTTGGATATGCTCTCTAGGGAAATAGGTTTAGCTCATGGCTAGGCACCAAGTGTTCTTAATAGAACAGTCCAAAGTTTAGTTGGCCACATTGAACCAAGTTCTTGGGATCTCCAGTCATCGTGGTTGGGTTTCCACTAAGGACCATTCTTTTGTGTGGACTTTAAGCCCATTCCCTCTAGCATTATATAGAATTGATCTCGATTTATACTTTTCGTAAACGGATCCGCTAGATTCTCTTTTGACTTCACATAGTCAATGGACATAATACCTCTTGAGATCAATTCTCTAACGGTATTGTGTCTCCGACGAATATGTCGAGACTTACCGTTATACATTTCACTATAAGCCCTTGCGATAGCAGCTTGATTATCGCAATGTATCATAATCGGTGATACTGGCTTACTCCAACATGGAATATCCTCGAGAAAATTTCGAAGCCACTCAGCTTCTTCACCAGCCTTATCCAAGGCTATGAACTCTGACTCCATGGTGGACCGGGCTATGCAAGTCTGTTTCGTAGACCTCCAAGATACAGCTCCTCCCCCAATAGTAAACACGTACCCACTTGTGGAGTGTGAATCCTTGGAGTCCGATATCCAGTTGGCATCACAATACCCTTCCAGAACACCTGGATATCTTGCATAATGCAGCCCATAACTCTGGGTATATCTCAAGTATCGCAATACTCTAATTAACCCAGCCCAATGAGTACTGTTTGGATTACTCGTGAACCTACTAAGTTTGTTCACCGAATAAGCTAGATCAGGCCTCGTACAATTTGTAAGGTACATCAGACTCCCAATGATCCTAGCATAATCCAACTGTGTCACCGGATCACCTTTGTTTTTCACCAAACGAAGGTTATCGTCAAAAGGGGTTTTGGCAGTTTCACTATCCAACGCATTGAACTTCTTAAGAACGTTCTCAACATAGTGAAACTGAGACAAAATTATGCCATTCGAATTTCTTATGATCTTGATCCCAAGAATCACATCCGCTAACCCCATATCCTTCATGTCAAAGTTGTCTTTCAACATGTTCTTGGTATTAGTGATCACATCACTTGAATCACTCAGAATCAACATGTCATCAACATACAGACACACAATATCAAATGAACCAAGCGTGTTTTTCACATAAACACACTTATCACATTCATTTATGCGAAAGCCATTGGATATCATCACAGTATCAAACTTGATATGCCACTGCTTTGGTGCTTGTTTCAATCCATACAACGATTTAACAAGTCTACACACCTTTTTCTCTTGTCCCAGAACTACAAACCCTTCGGGTTGCTCCATATAGATCTCCTCATCTAGCTCACCATTCAAAAAGGCTGTTTTCACATCTATTTGGTGTATCTCAAGATTGTGCAGCGCAGCAATCGCCAAAATTACTCTTATCGAAGTAATTCTCGTTACTGGTGAGTAGGTATCAAAGAAGTCATATCCTTCYTTTTGTTTAAAGCCTTTGGCCACTAGCCTTGCTTTATACTTATCGATAGAGCCATCAGCTTTATACTTCTTTCTAAGAACCCACTTACAACCAAGGGGTTTAGTTCCTTGAAGAAGATACGCCAATTCCCATGTATGATTATGCATGATGGAATCTATCTCTGAATTTATCGCTTCCTTCCACAAAGGAGCATCCGGACTGGACAATGCTTCTTGAATGGACCGAGGTTCGTTATCTAACATATTGATCATGAACTCTGGACCAAACGTTTTTGCAATTTTAGTCCTCTTGCTTCGCCTTAGTTCACCATCATCACTTGTTTGTGATGCACCTCGAACTTCAGGCGGCTCGTCTTCACGAGTTCTCTTCAAAAGAATCTCCTTGTTCCTATCCTTGTAAGGATATATGTGTTCAAAAAATACTACATTTCTAGACTCTATAGTAGTCCCCTCAACTACATTAGGTACCTCAGACCTGTGCACTAGAAATCTATATGCAGAGCTATTCTTTGCATATCCAATGAAGATGCAATCAACCGTCTTTGGTCCTATCTTCACTTGCTTTGGCTCAGGCACCCTCACCTTAGCCAAACACCCCCACACTTTAAGATGACAGTAGGCCGGAGCCTTTCCTTTCCATAGTTCATATGGAGTCTTGTCTCTACCCGTGTGGGGTAACCGATTCAATAAATAATTGGAGGAGAGAATCGCCTCACCCCACATGTTAGGGGGCAGCCCTGAACTAATTAGAAGGACATTCATCATCTCCTTCAAAGTTCGATTCTTGCGTTCAACAACGCCATTCGATTGAGGTGTATATGGAGCAGTTGTTTGATGAATTATTCCATATTCAGCACACAACTCTTGGAACGGAGAAACGTACTCTCCACCTCGATCACTCCGAATTGCCTTAATTCGTGA
>BMAC01000013.1:11404-21454 GCA_014905375.1 Phtheirospermum japonicum
AAAATGAGAAATTCAAATGATGTATTCTCAACTCTTGCCTTGTACATGTCTAATTTATTTATTAATTATTATAATTATTAAAATTTTATTTTCATTCTTAGATTTCAATTCATTAATAATTTATTTACATACTTATAAAAATTCAAAAGAAGTCACATTCTAAACCCGTGCCTAATCTCTACTTATTAATTATTATTAAAAATTCAAAAGAAGTCACATTCTAAACCCGTGCCTAATCTCTACTTATTAATTATTATTACGTTATTTTGTATTTTAGTGTTTATATTAAATTCGTTAATAATATTACTTACATACTTTTGAAAACATAAATGGATGTCATATTCTCAACTCGTGTCGCATTGTATCGATGTCTAATCAATATTTAATAATAACGGAGAAACCCGCATAAAATTGAATTTAGAAAAATATAAAATATATAACACTCGCGTGTTACATGTGAATATGTGATATAAAATATTAAATTTATAAGACATTGATAATTCTATTGAAAAAATGTCGTGCATCTAACTTGTAGTATTTGTAATATTATTTTAATTTCTTTTTTTTTTCTACGTAAGATACTAATTTGTTCGTGCAGATATATAATATATATATATATATTAATGCATTATATTTGAATTAGATAAAAAGATTTAGAATATAAATATAAAATATACAACATCCGCGTGTTACATGTGAATATGTGATATAAAATATTAAATTTATAAGACACTGATAATTCTATAATATACAACACCCGCGTGTTACATGTGAATATGTGATATAAAATATTAAATTTATAAGACACTGATAATTCTATTGAAAAAATATCGTGCATCTAACTTGTAGTATATGTAATATTATTTTAATTTTTTTTTTCCTGCGTAAGATAATAATTTGTTCGTGCAGATATATAATATATATGTATCAATGCATTATATTTGAATTAGGTAAAAAGATTTAGAATATATTTAATATTTATTTTTCTAGGCATAATAATAATTATTAGTATTAGTATTAGTATTACGTTATCTTTTTTGTTTCACTTTGTTTTTGTTTTTTGTTTGGTGTAACAATAGTTTTTCATATATATTTTTATTATTATTTTCAATTTATTATATTGGGATTAGATAAAAAAAATTAATTTATATTTTTATATTTATGTCCCTTTTGTAATAACTTTATATAACTCATATTTTTCTTATATAAATATTTAGAATTATAATAAAATTATTTCAACTTTTATTGTAAATAAAAATTAATTCAAGTTATATATTTTTTTCTAATTAGATATAATTTTTTTATATTTTTATATTAGAAGAATAAAAGTAAGATATTGAATTGGACAAAATATGTTAAAGAAAGTATTATAGTAGGTAAGATGTAATAAAAGTAAAATATTGAATTAGGCAAAATATAATATTAGGAAAGTATTAAAGTAGGTAAATATATAAAAAGGAAAAATACTAAATTAAGTTAATATTAGGCTCGGATGACATCGAAGCACCAAATTTCTTTCCAAAGCTAACGAAGTATGGGAAACAGACACATAGGATAGGAGAATTTTGCATTATATATAGGGGAGATATCCACTTTATGGACAAATTATTAGTAAGCAAAACTGAAAATTTTAGGTAAAATAAATTTAAAGATATTAGTAAATACCAAAAATATTTATGTTAGTAATTATTTGTGATTTGTCGATAATTAGTTGATATAATTTGGAAAAGAATAACACGTTTTATTATGTTGGTAGTTAAATTTAAAATTTAGATGCAAAATTATAACCGCCGGTTTTAAGTATTTTAGTGAAATGTAATGAAAAGTCAACATATTAATAATTTTAACTAAGCCATTAAATGGTTGACCACATGACAGCTATAGATTCTCCACATAAATATTTAATCACTAAAAAGAATAATATATATGTACAAATTGGTAGTTGTGAGCTTAATTACCCTCAAGGGGTTATAAAAGCTATAATTAGTAGCCAAAAAATATTTAAAGAAGGCGGGTTGATGCATTGAATCTGTGTTTGTTGCTAAACAAGTGATCTAATAAGATCTCTACAATCTACCTTTGAATAAAGTACATTTGTTTCGAGTCAAATTCATATACCCTTTTTCTTTTTTCTGTGCGCGCGCGCGGAATCATTTTTTCGCAAATATTCATTGTAGCTTGGACTTTTGCGAGGATAAATGTATGGACAGACATTAATCGTGTTGGAGCATGTATAATAGTGCGAGTAAGCAGGGCCATTTTTATATTTTTAGGGGCCCGGTGCAACATAAAAAGAGCCATGTACATTACTAAATATAAAAATTAAGAAAAAGTCGAAAAATGCTTCTGTTATTTTTGTGTTGTCTCGTTTTGCTTACTTTGAGAAAAAAGATTGTGTTTGTTGCCGCCTTTGGTTAACCTGTGAAATAATAAGCTGCACTTTTGAGTTGAACACACCCTTATTATCAAAATACTAGTGAAGGCTCCGACCGCTGGACCAAAGGTCTACTTCGTAAAAAATGACAAACTTTTTATTTAATATACATTTTTTAACGTATAGATAAAATATATAAATTATGAGGCGGGGCCCCTCGTCGGACGGGTGCCCTGTGTGGCAGCGCAGCCTCAACCCTCGACCGCCCTAGGGATGGCCCTGTGAGAAAGTTTGAGAGGGGAGAGAGTTTTTGTGTGAAGTCAACTCTGATAATTTCTTTATTGTGTGATATTAGGAATTTGTAATGGTGTAAAGATGTTGCAGAGAGAGACCAGACAGGCGCAGGTAGCTTGACCGCCTTACTCGTCATTGAAACACCAACGTTGCAAAAATTATTATTTTATGTTATTATTGGTAATTAAAATACTAAAACTATTTAAATAATTAATGATTAAAAACCTTACAAATACTTAAATAATTAAAAATGTTGAGGAATTTATTCTTGGCAATAATTCCTATTTTGTTATTTGCCTTTCTTGGGCACAAAATAAATTAGGGAACTAGATTTAGGACAATTTTATGTTTCCTAGTTTATGCACAAGACTTTAATTATTCCTAGATTGTGTTTAGGATTTGTTTTTAGGATCTTACCAAGTTTAGGATTCTTAGTTGTCTATTTAAYACACAAGTATTCCTACACTTGGTTCACGGTTTTTTAGAAGAGTTTAACGCACGGATTTCTTGGAGGATAATCGACGCAAGAAGACGCACAAGAAAGGAAGAAGAACACGGTGAAGAAAACTACTTGGAGCCAACGTTCGTGAGTAACAAGATCTTGGAAGTTGCGTGACCAACCGAAGAGATCTTGCCATTCCGGCAACAAGTATTTAGTATCAATTTTCTTGATATTTAGTTTTCATATATTACTTTATATTTTGTATTAAACGTGAATTGAAAGTAATATAGTTTACGGGTTTGTACACCCAAGTTCACAAGTATTTACTTGTGAACTGAATTTGTTTAATCGTGTTCTCTTTTTAATTTCCACTGCATAACTTTATGATATTTTAGTTGATGTTGTTAACTAGTGTTGTTAACATTGATTAAAAACATCGTAAATCTGATCCTTATTTTTAAAACCATAGACCTTCTGATTTTACGAAAAATATTACATTGAGTTAGAAAAAAAGGACTAATTAAATCTTTTGGCACAAATTTCTTCTGGGAGTTTCATGTAGTATGTGCGTTGGTTCGCACTCAATTTTCGATCTTCGACATCAATCATCACGATCCATTCTTCCTCCTTTTTCACTCGTTCTTCTTCCTCTTTCCATTTGTCCTGTTTTCTTGCCACATCTATGGCCAAAATTTTGTATCATCTTGCGGCTTCCAGCTCTAATTTTCCAAAATGCTTTGCCACTAGGGCCATTCTTTGTTCAGACTTAAGAGTTCATTTTATATTTGCATCATCCATCTTTTTTAAGATTTCAGAGAAATCTCCTTCTGTGATCCGTCTCCTTCCATACTTTTCTTGAACGCTTTTCGGCCCATCGGCCTCTCGGTTCTCAGTGCTTCGTGCATCAAATTTTGGATATCCGCCGAGGGAGTCTCAATAGGTGATTCGTTAGGCGTTCAGAATGAAGACGGAGAGGATTCACCATCAATGTGTTTTAGTTTTTTTTTGTCACATTGCTCAAATTCCCTTGGTAAATCACATCTTCCACTTTGGTTGGTCTTTCAATACTTTTCGATCATTTACCTCATTAAACTCATGGCCCATATCCGCAAGGTGCATTTGTTTTGCACGCTCAAACTATTTTTTTATTTTTATATGAGATAGAGCAATGATAGAACTAAATCTTAAAAAATGCATGATATATAAATACGACAATAATTTGTGTTAGTGAAATAACTTCATTTGGTCGGTTACTCCACTTTGATAATCGTCAACCTTACTCATTTTGAACTAAAATTTGTGCACCCACCTCTCAACATCTATCAAATGGGACAGTATTTTTTCATGAGTTCGTACCTTCCAACCCTCCTATAATTCATGATTGCATTCTTGTTGAACCATTTTCCAAAAGCTTTTGGTACGTTGATCATTATCGAGTGCCAAGCATTAACCCACACCTTGATAGGTGTTGGTCTCCATCCGTTGTCAAACATTTTTGCGAAACCGTTGAAGCTTCACCGACAACATTCTTCCCTAACAATTTGAACCCATTGCCTTTGTTGCTTCGAAATGAGGAGGGGGAGAAAATTGATTTTTTGATTTAAAAAAATGAATTGGGGTTGTGATGAGAATGGAGAAGAAATACTTATGGTTGGGAAAGAATGAAATTTGTGAAGAAAACTAACCTTGGGAAATGAGATATTTGATCATTTCTTCGTTACTTGGATATGAGGAGATTGAGATATTGGGGGATTGTGTTCTTCATTGTTCAATGGATCCATGGTGGTATTTTGGAAGAATATAGAAGATATTGTTAAAGTGAAATAAGAATGGTGGTGTTTGAAAAGAAAATGAAACATGGTGTTAATCTTGAAGTGTTTGGAATTTTTTTGAAAACCTAGCCACTAGAATAATTCTACAAAATCAAATTCTTAAATTTTTTTTTTACTTTTAGTATTTTTTAAATTTAATTAACATTTTTAGATTTTTTTAATTTCAAAAATTATAAATATATTATATTTTCAATTAGGAAATCGTTTTCAGTTTTTTATTTATATTTCTTTCTTTTTTTGGAGTTTAATTTTATTTTTTTCCTTAGAATGATCAGAATGAAAAGTATTGTCACTGGACAAAATAGACGGTGAATTGAGTTTTTCTTCTCCAATAGTTAGTTTTCACATTGTGGAGTGTTGAGTGGACACGGACATTGTGAAGACAAATTCGTTTTATTAACTATTATAGAAAAAATGTTGAATTAAATGTCCAGTAATAATAATCATCTTCACATTCATTTATTTTTGTTTCACATCATAATAATCTTTACTAGCCATCGGAGATGCTCTTAGACCAAGATTTTAAAACGATTCATCAAAAATTTAAGTGATCTTAAGTTATAGGACCCAAATAGTTATTTTATCGATCTAGTTTCATAAGATTAAAATGGAGATTTGTTTATTTTAAATAAAACATATTCTAAACAAAGAGAAGCGTCTTTTCAAAATTTTAATAGTAACAATAATAATAAATTTATGCCATAAAACTTATTAAGTAAAACATTATAAATCCATCATTATAAATTTATTATAAACATACTATAATTTCCATATAAATTATATTAATTTATAAAACCATAAAGGGAAAATGACCAATAAATACACAATGATAGGGCTTTAGGGCAAATAGGTCACCCATTTTTTTCCCATTTAGACATTTTTCTAGCACTGAGACAAATATGTCTCCTCTAACTTAAATATGTCACCTATTTTTCTAACGTTTCACTCTTTCAACGATATTTTCTTTTACTTCCTCTCTCTCTAAAATAAAAATGATGCCTCCCTCCTCCCCCTCCCATTCTTCATCATCATCAGATCTTTACCAAAATATCCATCAATTTCACTAAACTTGTACCTCCTAATTCTCAAATCTAAAATTTTTGAAAAGGTCCAAAATCGTGTATATCAGGTAGACCAAATAATTTATCATCGATAGCGAAGAGAGAACAATAATTAATCATCAACATCATCCCAAAACTCATTAAATCCATTCAATGAATCGACACTTCTACTGTTGGGATGAACAAATTGTTGTTGACTCAATGGCGCATCATTATTGGATGGAAGCTAAATTTGGTATTTTTGTTAAATCTATTGCAATGATATTTGTTTCTTATTTCAGAGACTTTACGATTGATTTCAAGCATGATTTGGCTGTGCTGCATGTCCACCTCATCGCGATCTCTCCACTTGTATCAAGGTAAGACGTGGCCTTCCTCAATTTCATTTCTGAAGGAGTGAGTGATAAATTAAGATTACAATCATATACAGGGGTGGAGGTAATGAGACGTCGTCAAGTATTGAATTGTAGATATTGTTAATCGTTTGATACATCTTGTGAATTTTCACCAAAAGGATTTCACATAGTTTTGATAAGATTATTAGTTGTAATAATTTAGCTATTAGTTATGCTAATTTTATTACTCAGGTTGGGGGCATCTGTGTAAACACGATTGTTGGATGTTTAATGTGTTACAATAAAGAGTTTGCTTGAATTGGTAACATTGAGAATAAGGTTAATGTCGTGTAAAGACGATTACTAGATGAGATAATCTTATTACTAGTTGTGGTAATCCTACCCCCGATTATGTAATCTTTGAAAACATAACTGATACAGATATATAATATGAATATTGTATTAAAGAAATAGTATTAATTTAGTTAGAGAAACCATTAAAAACATTGGTGCATTGCAAAAAATAGCATACTATTAGTTGGTAAACATTGAGAACAATATTGATTCCTTGTCATGAGAATAACTAGATGCGATAATGCTATTACTTTATGTGCTAATCTATGAGAAAATACCATTGCTGAAAAATATTATTGTTATAGATAATGTGATTACTACTTGTGGAAACTTTATTTTCGGTTATGTTAATTTTATTACTGGTTATGGTAAGATTAGAGCCACTAAAAGATCACTGGTAAAATTCCTAAAAAAAATGTGTTGAAAAAGTTTGCGGTAAAAATAAGTATAAAAATTGTACCTTACGAGCAAGAAAGAAAATGATGAGTGATCTAATGGAAAAAAAAATGCCTTTTGTATTATACTTATTGGACATTTTCCCCATTATAAATCAAAATCTATCAATTATATGTGAAGGAGTTGCAGGCCTCAAATTCACAGTAAAATAATAAAACATGTGTGTATGTTATGCAAAGTGTAAACAATAAGCAATGGAGAATTAAAAATAATACATATTAAAATTTTGACTATAAGAATAAATTTTCACATAGTTGAGCCAACAGGGCAAAATTTTTACTAATTAAAACTCGTGTTTCAATGATTCCAAATGAGTCATAATCTACTAAGTAAAGATAAATTAAAAACTCATAAAAAGTAGAAATAATCGAAATTAGTACAATTATCCCAAAAACTAAGAGTCGCAATCACAAAATTGATCTTAAATAAAACCCAAAAAGGTTGTAAGAAAAATAATGCAACTGCATGATGTTATCATAGATGCCGAAGGCTTTTGCAATAGCATTCGACATAACAGAAAATCTGCAGTTCAAATAATACAGCTTTCAACTCTCATACCTTGATCTTTTATCTCATGCTTCGTGTCTCAGTTGTCCCTCAACTTTATATTGGCACACCTCAATTGTAAAATAGACCTACAAACTAAGGAAAAGACATATACACAATATTGCAAGTAAATATCATTAGTAAGGGAACAAGATAAATCTTAGAGTCTTGAATAATATTGATTAGCCATATATGATTCTTATACTTGGGAAAGAGAATTAAATCCTAATCTAGTTCTAATATTATACATGATAATTATCAAATATGAGAAATATCAAATCTTTCGTTAACAATTGAAACTTGGCAAGAAAGTCAAAATAATAATTTTGACAATATAACATTCCCAAGGAAAATAGAATGTCCTTATACGTATACCATAGGTATAAATCTTAACAATCTCCCAATTTCTGTCTTTATTGCCCAAAACACATATGATAAAAATATCAAGTACGAAACTTGTATAATCACCAAAAACTCCCCTTAAACTGTTGTAGTAAAAAATCAAATGATTAAACAGAATGTTATGACATCCAAAACAACATTTGCAAAAGAAAACAAAAACAACAATAATTAAGGCAAAATTCATATGCATTCAACAACAATGAAAGAAAATATTCAAAATAACAAAACATCATAAAAATTATTTTTCAACCAAAAGTTCCATGAGATAAATATCTCCTAAGGAAAGAGATCATCGAACTCTAAAGTAGGATCACTTCATTTTGGTAGAGAAGTACCAGCCTCAAAATTAAAATCCATCTCATCATCTTAATCAAATAATCCAGTAGGTAATGTAAACTGGATGAAAAATAGACCAACTCCCCTTTAATGTGAAGCAACGGTATCAGTAGCATCCGAAGCAACATTTGTGATAACATCCATATATACGTTAAGTCCTCCTGAATTTCGCAAGTCCTTACTAGAAGCAGCATCACCATGAGCTTGTGCACCCCCATCATCTATATTTACTCCCCCTTTTTGGCTAGAAATGTTAGAATCATTGACCAGGCCGAGATAAATGTGTGGATATTAGTAAAATATGTTATAACATTGGTAGCATACGGCACTTGTTCCTGTAAAAATGAATGAGACACAAGAACAAAAACATCTAGCATAGGAACTGCAGAATCTGGAATGTCAGCGGAGATGTGGTCAACATTCATGGAAATATTTGTAGCAGTGTCACAATCAGCAACACTATGGCTAGAACCACAAGAATCATCCTCATCATCAGTGTAATTTACCAGAATATCCAAAAGGTAATTCTTGGGGATCAAGAGTAAAGGAGCGACACTGAAGAAAGCTGGATGACTAATAAAATGAACCTAAGGAACAAGGCCTTGAAAAATAAGCACACAAGAAATAACACTAGGGAATGGCAAGGCGCACTTCTTTGAAGAAGTCGTGGCAAAAAACATAACCGCATTGAAATCATGAATGTCAAAGTTTAGAGGCATCCTAGTCGTAAGCTTGTAAATAATATGGGCATGAAGCTTGTTGAGGAATTAATTCTTGGGAATAATTCCTTATTTTGGTATTTGCCTTTCTTGGGCACAAAATAAATTAGGGAACTAGATTTAGGACAATTTTATGTTTCCTAGTTTATGCACAAGACTTTAATTATTCCTAGATTGTGTTTAGGATTTGTTTTTAGGATTTTACCAAGTTTAGGATTCTTAGTTGTCTATTTAAGACACAAGTAATCCTACACTTCCTCTCACGGTTTTTATCAGAGATTGACGCAAGGGATTTCAAGAAGACGCACGACGCAAGAAGACGCTCAAGGAAGGAATGTGATCATTCCCAATCCTCCGCTGGCGAACACGACATACTACTTGGAGCCAACGATCGTGAAAAACAAGATCTTTGAAGTTGCGTAACCAACGGAGAAGATCTTGCCATTCCGGCAACAAGTATTTAGTATCAAGTTTCTTGATATTTAGTTTTCATATATTACTTTATTATTGTGTATTGAACGTGAATCGAAAGTAATATAGTTTACGGGTTTGTACACCCAAGTTCACAAGTATTTACTTGTGAACTGATTTTGTTTAAATCGTGTTCTCTATTTTTATTTTCCGCTGCACTTTTATATCCTGTTCTAATCAATGTTGATAATCTGATGTTGATAACATTGATTAACAACATCGTGAAATTTGAGAATTATTCTTATATCCCATAGACCTTCTAATTTTACAATTGGTATCAGAGCGGGTTACTTAATCTCTTAAGTATTGATCCTTATTTTTTAGGTGCTATGGATGCTCAAGGCAACCCGAGGCCTTTAATCCTTAATGGTGAGAATTATTCTCTCTGGAAACAGAGAATGAGGTGGCACTTAAAGAGCATGGATGAA
>BMAC01000013.1:28286-100491 GCA_014905375.1 Phtheirospermum japonicum
TGTTCCTGTTCCATCGCATTCCCCCGCTCAGTCCTCCTCGGCTGCGTGTGATCATTCCCAATCCTCCGCTGGCACTGTTACTCCTTCGCCAGAAATTGAGGATATGGAGCCCTTCTCCGAGAAGTTTTTAACTGCTGAAGCTGCTGAGCTGTTTGATGTTTATCAGACTCGACATCTGATCGCTGAGAGAAAGGTGCCGCTTGACCTGTTTGAGCGCCACAATCTGATAGCGTATCTCCGTTTCCATGGTATGTTTTCCACGGTCTCCACCGCAATTCCTTTTGTTAGGGATATTGTTCTTGAGTTTTATGCCAACTTGTTGCCATCAATTGCCGATTTAAGTTCTGTGAACTATGGAAAGGTTTTTCTGAGAGGCAAGGTGTTTGCCTTTACCCCTGACCTTATTGATGATTTGTTTGGCACGACTACGCARCGGGGTAACTTTTATGTGGATGACATGGATGAGGTTGTATCTTTTCTGTCGGGTGGGATGGTCCATTCTTGGTTTGAAKAGTTACCTAGCACTAGGCTGTCTTCCTTGTATTCTATTATGCATAAGGTGGCACTMTGCAATTGGGTTCCCTCCAGGAATACTACAGTTGTTACTCGGCCACAGGCTCAGTCTTTGTTCAAGCTTGGGAAGGGAGTCCGGTTTAGTTTCGGCCACCATGTTTTTGATATCGTGACTAAGTTTGTCACATCTAGGTCGGCTGCCTCGTTGTGCTTTCCTTCTCTTATTTTCAGGCTACTAAAGAGCCAAGGTCTGACGCTTCACCCAGATGATGTGCTCACGGGAGATGCAGATTGGTTCGCTTTTAGGGGCCAACACACTACTGGCGCGCGAGTGCTCGATTTGCCGTGGCAGGCTCCTGCTCCTGCCGATGTTGCTAGTGATGTTGAGAAGGAAGATCCCAACATGGTTCGCATTTCTGCGCAGCTCCTGCGTGCGCATGTTGCCTCCATAGATTTGCAAATTTCTAAATTGCAGGCACTTCGTTGCTCGTTGTTGGAGGCCCTTTCCCTTTCTGGTCAAAAAGGGGGAGAGAGTGACGCGAACGTAGGGGGAGACAGTGTTGCTAGAGAAGAGGATGCTGATGTTTCCGGAACTGAGACTGCTGCTGATGCTGATGGTGTTGCCGCCGAAGCCTTGGCGAGCCTTGCTCAAGAGAGGAGGCGTAAACGAATACGGGCGCGCAACAAGGCTTTGAAGAAGCTAAGGGAGAAGAAGAAGAGGAAGAAGGATGGTGAAGGAACTTCGACATCTCCTCGACGGTCGAAGAGGATTCGAAGTCATTGAGTTCCTTTACTTTGTTTGATTTGAGAAAACTGTTTTGTTTGAACAATACTGGTTTGTAATGTTGGTTTGCATGTTAACAACATTGGATGTTTTATTTAGAGGGAGTTTTTTCTAGCTTAGGGGGAGTTAGCTTTTTCATTTGTGTTTGCGTCTTAGTGTTTTGTCCAGAAAGGCAAAAGGGGGAGATTGTTGAGGAATTAATTCTTGGGAATAATTCCTTATTTTGGTATTTGCCTTTCTTGGGCACAAAATAAATTAGGGAACTAGATTTAGGACAATTTTATGTTTCCTAGTTTATGCACAAGACTTTAATTATTCCTAGATTGTGTTTAGGATTTGTTTTTAGGATTTTACCAAGTTTAGGATTCTTAGTTGTCTATTTAAGACACAAGTAATCCTACACTTCCTCTCACGGTTTTTATCAGAGATTGACGCAAGGGATTTCAAGAAGACGCACGACGCAAGAAGACGCTCAAGGAAGGAAGAACACGACATACTACTTGGAGCCAACGATCATGAAAAACAAGATCTTTGAAGTTGCGTAACCAACGGAGAAGATCTTGCCATTCCGGCAACAAGTATTTAGTATCAAGTTTCTTGATATTTAGTTTTCATATATTACTTTATTATTGTGTATTGAACGTGAATCGAAAGTAATATAGTTTACGGGTTTGTACACCCAAGTTCACAAGTATTTACTTGTGAACTGATTTTGTTTAAATCGTGTTCTCTATTTTTATTTTCCGCTGCACTTTTATATCCTGTTCTAATCAATGTTGATAATCTGATGTTGATAACATTGATTAACAACATCGTGAAATTTGAGAATTATTCTTATATCCATAGACCTTCTAATTTTACAAAGCTCAATCACCTTTGAGTTGTTCATTTTCGGAGCCGAATTGCTATAGTAAACCTAGTTCAAAACCCATGGAGGGAGGTCAAACGAGATGGAGTGTATTGAGTAGACCAATCGGTTAGCAAGTCACACGTCAAGAATTTATTCATGTTTGTAAAGTCTACAGGCATAGAGTCCTCTACACAATTAGGAGTTTTAAAATGAGTATCAATCACCATCGATTTAAACTCATAGATCTCACCGCACAAACACCCATCTGTAACGTGGAGAGTTTAGATCACATACCTCAACACTTAAGTTAGAGTAAAATTCATAGCCCACCGTTGCTCAAAAAGCACATTGTCATCAATAGTGTGCATAAGTTGGCGAAGCTAGAAAAAATTGTTCAAGTTATATAAGATAAACATTTCCAAATACCAACACTTCTCTTTAATTAATGAGCAGCTAGAGAACAACTTATAACAATCATAGGCAGCCTGAGTGTACAAAGTTTCAAAACAATCATTACCCAAATCATAGTCTGAACCGGATACGGATGCAGATGTGATCACATTATCAGCAGTAGCATCATCAGCAACATCCCAAAACATATTAACCTTATAAATATCACCAGTACAATTTTTCACAACATCATCCATAGGCGTGTGAGGTCCAGAATCATTCCAACCGAAATATTCTCATTACTTAAGATATAAAAAATAGGAATAGGCCGAGAGCTTGTAGGTCTAGTAGTAATGGCCTTAGCTTTATAGAGACACAAAAGTGTACATCTAGAAGGTTCAAGATCATCATGAAGGGGATCAGAAATCAGAGCAGAGGAGGAGCGAGTGCAACGTGCCACAAAGAAGGGTGAATTCTCTGAATTAGAATCATCAAAAGTCCCCATAGGCAAATCAGATGTAATTCCACCAGGAATGTGAACAACATTAGTAACAACATTAAAAGATTTAGTTCTATATGGAATATGAGGAAAATCAACCATAACATTTGCAATGACATCGATGACAACATCTCCCCCTTTCTTCGAAGTCCCACTAGTTCTCTTCTTTTTGTCTTCTTAGACACAAAATCTCCCTTCTTAGAGATGCCAACATCAAATTCGGGGGATTCAAAAGCATCAGATCCATAGCCTCAAAGGTATTTGGGCTTATGTAAAAATGGCGTATAATCGATCTTGAGAGATTCTCGGATGGGCCCAAAATTTGATGGATTCTCGACATCAATCTAATTTCCTTTATCACCAAGAAACAAAGATGTAAATTGTTCAGTGGCCTCAACAACCAGAATAATGGTGGCATTGGGTCACGCGGCGGTGATGAAGCCAGAGACTGTGGAGGTGTGGTAAAATTCTCAGCAGTCTAAGCAAGAGGGTCAGCAATAAGCGTTGGAAGACGAGCAGTCAGAATTATAAAGTGAATAGTAGTAGTAGGTAAAGACATTTTAGCCTTTGATGAAACCCTAAATGCCATCACATTAGCCGGTGCATTAGGTACAATAGGTCCATCGGCAAAGGAATAAACCATAGAAGACCGTGGAGGAAGCAACGAGGTTTCAGTCGCGGCGGCGGTGCTTTGTGGGATGGCAACAGAGGTAAAAGGAGAGGGTCTTTTGCTTGGACTTCAAAAACAAATTTGACACCTGATTTATCCATTCTTGCAGGAAAGGGTCAATTCAAGAGTCACACCACCAAAAAGTAGGATAGAGAACAGAGTACAAAACACAAAAGATTTGAAAAAATCAATATGTGCATGTGTGGTGTGAGAAAAGATGAGTGGATGTTTATATAATAAAACCCTAAGAAGTCCAAGAGTCCCAAGCATATAAAAGAGCTATAATTCCGGAAAATCTATAAACAAAGGCAGCAAAATCTAGGTTAAAAATCCCTTAAATATGGTAACCACGATTTTACAAAGGAAAAATAGCCTACTTTGAACCCACGTTACCAAAGCACACAGAATATTTAGATTGAGACAAGACCCCACCTTCCAAACCTGCACACTCATGTATAACCCTACATGGAAATTCAACACCACTAAATCTTGTAAATAGAGAACACATCCTCACTTTGTAAGTATGAACCAATGATAAATAAGAACCCAATTATGACCAAGTGATGAATGTCCTAAAGACTTATGTATAAAGAATTCAAAGAAAAAATTTCAAGAAAAAAGAAGTAAAAACATATAATCAGCTATTGCAGATGCGATTCCAAATGTGAAGGCATCTTGGATGATCTTCGTCCACAAAGTCAATGAACTGTAAATTCTTAACTCAGGATAATGAGTTAATATTTTAAGTTGCTAAGCAAATTTGGTATAGTATGCCTGGGAGTACTAGTATCTCCACTTTATACAGCAACAAACTGTAGTATTTCAAGATATCGCATTGATAATTGATTTTAATTAATGAATTTCACCTCTTTTAAGATAACTTAAGGCTTCCTACAATAGACAAGATATTTATTTTGTACAATCCAGAAGATCGCACATTTCTGCAAAAAAAAAAACCCATATTTTATTTTTTAAAGTTTCAATATTTTAACCCACACACTTTGGGAAAGAACCGACAGTAGCTGAGACTCGGTGCAAGGTATGTCTAATAACTTAAAAAATAAAATAAAAAATAAAAAATATAATATACAGTGTTACAACAAATGTGAGGGCAGATGTCGTGACATGCAGACTGATATTCAAACAGAGCATATATTGAGAGATCTCCACAAGGAAGAAAATCTCTCATATTTTAATGCCTTGATAAAAATATTTGCAAGCTAATTTTTGGTATTGACATACTTCATGCGAATAGTGCCTTTATCAACCAAATCTTATATAAAGGGACGATGAATATCGATTTGTTTTGTATGAGAATGCTAAACTAGATAATATCAATCGCACCAGAGTTGTTACATAAAATAATAAAAAGTGTCCCTTAGTAAAACATAGTCCTTAGTCATTTGGTTCATTCATAATAATTTGGGAAAACAACTTCCAACATCTGCATATTCAGACTCAACTATTGATGGAGACACAGGATTTCTCTTATGACCAAGCCAAGAGACTAAATTGTTCTTAATATAAAAACAAGTCTCGGTAGTAATTTTCCTATCATTAACATCTCCTACCCAATCCTAATCATTAATCCCAACAAGAGTAACATTTGTGTCTTTTGTGTACCAAACACCTAAATCACTTATACCACCTATGTAACAAATATTACATTTTATAGTTTTAAATGAGTGGTCTTACAGTGAGCTTGGTAACAAGAACAAACACAAACTCTAAACATAATATTGGGATGACCAATATTCAAATAAAGCAAACTTCCTATCATGCTTCTATACAAATTATGATCGACACCTTCAGTCTCAGCATCATTAGACAACTTTTGATTGGAACCCATATGAGTCTTCATAGGTGATGCATTTTCTAAGTTAAAATACTTCACCAAATTACGTGTATATTTGCATTGGTAAATGAAAAAACCATCATGCATTTTGTTTGATTTGCAATCCAAAAATGTAACTCAAATCACCAACCATGCTCATCTCAAAAGTGAATGTCATAGAGTCTACAAAGGATTTTGAAAGTTTTTTGGACGACGACCCAAAAATAATATCATCCACATAGACTTGAGTAATAAGAGTGTCATTATCAAAGTTTTAATAAAAAGAGTTTAATCAACTTCACCTCTTTTAAGACTAATTTTAAGAAGATGTTAATCTCTCATACCAAGCTCGAGGAACTTGTTTAATACCATTGAGTGACCTTTTAATATTATTGACATGCTAAGACTTAAAAGGATCCTTAACCTTGAGGTTGTGCAACATACACTTCCTCATTAACGATGTCGTTCAACAAGGCACTATTGACATCCATTTGGTGAATTTTAATCAAGATGACAAGCTATTGCAAGTAACCAACAAATAGCCTCAATATAGCTAGTGAGGTAAAGATTTCATCATAATCAACCCCCTCAACATGAGTGTAGCTTTAAGAATGTCAATGAGCCTTGTTACGAAGAATATTGCCTTGCTCATTAGTCATATTTTCAAACAAACATTTTCTTTCAGTGACATTCCCACCATTGGTATTAGGTACTAAGTGCTAACCATCAATATCAGTATATTTATCAAGTTCACTTTGCATAGCCATATGCCAGAATTCATCTTTTAGAATTTCACTAACATTCTTAGGTTCAATAAAAGACACATAGTAATAAGTTCTTACCATAAAACATTGTTCAAGCACATAAGATAACCTTACCATTTTAGCTTTAATAAGTTTAAGTGTCATTATAGATGTGGCTGCAACTGCAGTCACATCTATCTACAAATGAATCTGTACTCGCATTAGTGAAAGCATTATGAAAAAAATTATATTATAATAAATGGGTAACAATTATCAGCAATTTCATCCCTGCAAGAACACATATATTAGGTGCACCAAACATATCACAAGATTTCTTATCGAACCGTAGAACTAAACCACTAACACAAAGTTGACTTATACTTATAATATTTGTTAAGTTTATCAACAAGAAGAACATTCTTAAGCCCAGAAAACCCATTGATCTGAACTTTTTGGTTCCTTTCAAAATTAATTACCGGTCAACCGATACGCGTCTACATTTTGAAAAGGAGTTTGAGTTCGCCCACAAGAGAACGGGGTCACTTATAGACTAGTAAGTTAACTCGGGTCGATCTCTCGAGGAATGGGAATCCGATTTAATGATGCTTGTTATTCTAATATCACAAATTCTATCTAAAACACACGATCAATTTGGGTTTTGGAAATGATTCAACTTTAATGAATTTGAAAAACAAAACTCTCCTTGTCTCGAGGGTGTCAACCTCTCGACAAGTTATAAAAAAGCAACTAACGTGAACCGAATACAAATTACTACACATCATACTAACAATTGTAAACTTGCTTGCATGCTCCAACAATAACGCCTATCAATCAAATGCCTCTAACAACCCAAGAGAAACAATGATTCTATCATGACGAAACTTAGGAAATCATTTCTAATACTAAACAAGATTTTTAATAATTTAAATACTAAGATGCTTCAACAAATATAACTAAACAAATCACAATTTCATTCTCAATCCAAAAGCAATTGTTCATCCAATATCAATAATCCAAAAACGCAATAGTATGAATTCCAAACACCAATACTTGAACAAACTATGAATAAAACATTATCCAACATGTTCTCCAACTACGCATATCAAATTCCGAATAACACTACTACGGAAACGTCAAGGTTGCGAGTTTAGAAATTACTAATCGTTGAACTACTTTCAGCGAGCGATGATGATGATGAGTGCACTCCGAGAATTGCGTAGAATCCCAAATCTTATCACGAACCCAGAATCCTAGCGACGAACAATGGCTGCTGTGAATCGAACCTCGATATGGTGTCGTACGGAAAAATGCTAGAGGTATGAGAGATGTATCAAATCTCTCTACCTTTGGGGTGTTGGGTGGCTTCTCTAGCCTCTCTTGAGTCTCCAAGGGTGAATAATACGAACCCTAGCCTCCTCTGCAGATTTTAAACAAGCTTGGCCATTTCGTAACTAACGATTTCCAAAAAAATCTGCATGCGTAACGTACTTGTCCGATCGGACGAAGTCTACTGCCCGTGGCTTTGATCGGTACACCAGTTTTCCCAGCCGGTGTGCACTTCATCAGTCAGTCCGATCGGAGACATACACTGTCCGATCGGTGGGAGTCCTTTTGGGCTACTTTTGAGCATTGCTCTTCTATCTTCGTGCTTGGATCCACCGGACGCTCTAACTGTATGAGGAAAACAAAGAATTACCCTCATTTGGACCAATTAGAGATCAAAAAGTCAGAAAGTTAAGTAAGGAGACAAAGAATGCAAAACGATGCAATTTATTCTAGTCTTAACCCGAAAAATATAATAAGAAGACTCAATTATGACTCGATTATGTACAGATTCGTAACAAAAACGTACGAATCACCCATCAATTTTAAGAATTCCTAAACGAACAATCTTACCATGAGCTCCACCATCAAAAGAAATTATATCTCCATAAAAGGATTTAAAATCCTTTAAGTTACCTTTTACTCCTGTCATGTGACATGAATAACCACTGTCAAAGTACCAAAAACCTAGAATGTTAGATTTTAAAGGAGTAGAGACATCATTAAGTTAACATATGATTTATTAATCCAAACAGATCACGTGCGAATGAAAATGCGAGTGGGAGTCAGTAGCATCTCTAATGGCATTTGTTTTTCAAATACCTTTTTGGCATGATCAGATTTTAGTTTACGACAATAAGGCCTAATGTGTCCCCGAGTATTATAATAATGACAAATAAACTGACGTCTCCTTGGTTTTTGTTTCCATATAATAGAACACTTTACTTTAAGTGGGATCGGAGAATTGACACATTTTTCTTTAATAAATTTATTTTTTCAAAACCAAGGCCAATACTATCTAATTTATTTCCCATTGAAAAGACCACATAAAACTTTGATCTTCCCTTATTCAAACAATCTAAGGTATCGAGTTAGCTATCATACTTGTCTTTAACCCTTTAATACTCAGTCCCACTTTTGGTGAGAGAAACCTCTAAAGAGTAATGGCAGTTTTCTATTTAAGATTTGTAGAGGGCAAAAATTTATGCATTTTCATAATAACATCAATCTTTTTCTTTTACTCTTGCCATCCATTTAGAGGATCATCATAGGCATTCACGAGTTTAGTATCAAAATAGTTACCATTATCATGCTACTAAAAGTCTAAGTTAAACTTTTCAGTGACATTTAGACACACATATGAGTAATTAGAGTATCTAGAATTGAATGTGTCTATTGATGCGAATAGAGATGTAAAAGAATTCCCGATCACATCTTGACTCATAATGACAGAATCTTCCTCCGGTGCTACAAAGAAGGAGTGATCCTTAGTTCTAGATTAAGATTCTTACTTAGACTCATTTTCACTTAAATTAGCATTAAAGCTATTTTTAGATAACGTGTTTGCACATTTTTTTAGCAAAGTGACCAACCCATAACACGCAAAACACCTTATTGATTCAAGAGATTTAAAATCAAAAAATTTCATCAAGGAACTAGAGCTCTTCTAAGTTTTGAAGGTGAAACCTTTTGAGGAGATTTTGAAGCAGGTTTGTTAAAGAATCAATTTTGATGAGATTTAACAAATTATTCAAATTGTTTTGTAATAAGAGCAGTATATTCATCACCTAAGTCAGACTTATCAAGCTCAGCAGAAATCTCAATCATTTTCTTATGAATAACATGGCCAGAATTAGAATAACTTGCTTGAAAAGCGATAATCCTCCCTTTGGTTTGAGAAGGCCAGTTTAGAAAATCTTAATTCAAAGGATTGTAGAATTCCATTGAGTTCTTAAAGCCAAGTCTTGATTGATCATAAGCTTCCTCAATCAAAGAGACTTTGATGTCAATATGAAGAATTAAAAGAGAGAAAGAGTAGCATCATACTAACTAACCTAACATTTGAGATTAGTTCAACGAGGAATAATGAATCATTAGAGATTTCAAATAATCTTGCACTATATGAAGATATAGTTTCATTACCTTAAATATGTGAATCTCAAACCTAGTAGTAATCATACGACTAGACGTGTTGAACCGGTTAACCGCCAGTTTCAGTTGATTGATTACGATTAACTGTTGATCAGTAGTCACAGTTAAAACCGTAATCGTCAACCATTCGCCGACGGTTAGGTTACGGTTAACCTGACCGGCTAACCGTAACTGCCAGTTAACCGTCATTTTTTTATAAAAAAAAATTGGGTGGTTTAACCTCCGCGGTTGAGAGCCGTTGAAGATCAACGGCCGAAATCCAAACTAAAAAGTACCCGTTGGCAGTTAACCGAACCGGTTAACGACTACTTTTTAAAAACAAAATTTTGTTTTTTAATAGATTTTGACACCTATAAATATCCCACTCTCCAACACCAATCCTCAAACCAATTCATCTCTACTATTCTTCTTCTTCTCTTATAATTTCAAGCTTAAAGTCATGTTTCTAATTTGTGCAAGAAATAATATCAATAATATTCTTATTCTTCTTAATCTCATTTTACTTAATTCTCTTTTATAATATTACTATGGCAAGCTCTTATCATAATATCAATACCAATACTCCAACCTCTTCTCTTCGAGGTCGAGGTCCAGGATCTCGACGAGAATCTTCGGCCGTTGACGGAGATTATATTTCCGATGAGATAATGGCGGAAGAAATTGAGAACCTTTATAACCAAATCAACTTCAGTTCGCAACCTCAAACCAATTTTGAAGAGGAATTACATAGGTACGATGAATCCGAACCGCCGGCCGCCGTCAATTTGGATGACGATGAGGAGGGAGTGGCGGGTGATATGTCACCGCCTCAATCAAACCCGAGGGGATTGTAATCCCCCATCTTCCAATTTTATTTCACAAGAACGACGATCAACGAGGAATCTCGGGCGCAATGCAATTATTGCACGACTCATTACGCCTTCGGTTCTAAAAATAATAGAGGCTACGGGTTGCTCAAATACCAAATGGAGAAGAAGCATCCCAAAAAATACGGCATGGAAAGCTCTCAAACACAAATAAACTTCTCATCTTTGTCTACCGCCGACGTCGGGACCGGCGGCCAAGGTACGAGTTCTAGTAGTTTATTTCAACATACCGAAAATGGAAATAGAAAGTTTCTTGCAAAATATGTTTCCGTTATGATTCTTCCTTTTAATCATGCGCATAGTAATCATTATGAAGATTATACTAGGGGTGAATTTAATCCATCTAGCACTAGGATTTCATGAAATAAATTAACTCGCAATATTGAAAAAATAGCTGGTGAGTACAAGTTGAATTTGATTTCAATATTTGATAGTTTACCTCAAAGTGTCTCTATATGTTCGGATATTTGGATGGATTATTTTCATAATCATAATTATATGGGAATTACTTTCCATTGGATTGATAATTCTTGGACTTTGCAAAAACGTTTAATTGCATATAGAGATTTTGATAGTCCGCATACCGCGGTGAATATTTCGCGCAAAATAGCCACTGTTTTGTCCGAGTATCATTTAGGTAACAAATATTAATCAATTTCATTTGATAATGTCGCCGCTAATACGGCTAGTTTAGATTTTTTTTAACTTTTTGTCAACCCGCTATTGGCGGCAAATTTTTCATGTTAGATGCATTTGTCATATTTTGAATTTATATGTTCATGATGGTTTAAATACTTTTAAATCTAAAATTGTTCCGATTAGGAGTGCGATATATCATCTACGTAAACACGATTCGCTTCAAAAGAAATGGCAAAAATTTTGCCGAACTAATGATTTGCATCCAAGAAATCTCCAACTGATGTGACAAATCGTTGGAACTCTACTTATAAATTGCTTGATGATACTTTTGAATATGGAGATGCATTATGTGCATTTTTTAATAATCAAGATGTCGATTTCGTTTTGTTTTCGCGTATGTGGGATGATTGTTATAATATGATGTCCCTTTTAAAAACTTTTTAACGACGCCACCTTGAATTTATCTGGTGTTTATTATCCTACTTCCACACTACTTGTTGATCTATGTATTCAAATCGTACTTGTTAGTACCTGTTTACTCGATTTGCCTGAATTAAGTGAATGTAGTGCTAATATTTTGACTAAATGGGTCAAATATTTTCTGTACACTCCCGGCATTTTTTAATTGCAAAAATTTCAGACCCGGATTATCGGGTAGAGGTTTAGAAAATTTACTTAAAGTTTATTACGATGCATTAGGACCTTTTTTTAAAAACTCCAAATATTGAGATTCCTAACGCTTATACTATTACTCACCAAGCATCAATCTTTATCGAATATTTTTAATGATTATAGTCAATCTTCTTCTAGTGATTTTAATGTGTCTCCTTCCCCTTCCCCACCACTTCTAACATAAGACCCAATGACCCTCGACAAGCTCTAGCCCCATATATGAGGATAATTGAGGATACTAAGCGAAAATGACAAAGGGCTAGTTCTAGTCGATCAATGGAATAAGACAGTTATTTAGGGGCTTCTGAACCGAGTTCGATTCCAAAAAAGCCCAATGGTACTACTAACGATCTTGTGCAGTTTTGGTCGAAAGTGGCCAGTATTTTTCCTACACTCTCTAGGATTGCCAAGGAGGTTCTCGCCGTTCCTGTTTCAACAGTTTCTGTTGAACAGCCTTCAACACGGGAGGTTATTTGTTAGATGAGCGTCGGTTTAGATTAACACCAAAAAATCTTGAAAATTAAATGTTGATGAACGATAGTGAAAGCTAAAAAACGAGAACAAGAAATGCAATTGGATGAAGGTGAAGAGAGCGACTATTACGATACCACTTCGGGAAGCAATGACAACGACGAATAGGTAAGTAGGTAAGTGAGGTAAGTATAAGAACTTCGTGGACTTTGATTCCTTTTTTAGGATACGTAGGCAATTTAATTCTAATATTAAAAGTTAAAATTTAATTTTAATTTCTAATATTAGAATTAAAATGAAGTCCTTTTTTTAACTTATTTTCTCAAAAAAAAATCGAACTACGTGAGCTTTGATTCCGTTACGAGGATTCGTAGACAAGTTAATTCTAATATTAAAAGTGAAAATTTTAATTTTTTAATATTAGAATAAAAATCAAGTCCTTTTAAAAAAAATATCTTTTTAATACTTTTTATTTCAAAAAAATATCTTATAATTTAATTTGTAATGTGCTTTTGTTGTGTTATTTTGAAATAAATGTCATCATATTGTTAATTTAGTTTTTTGTAAATATTAGAATTAAAATCAAGTCCTTATTTTTAATGTATATTTTTAAAAATAAATACTTCTTACTTCAAAAATTCAATTATTAAAATTTTATTTATCTCATTCTAATTCTATATACGTTTCAATTATTCAATTTTTATTTAATTTTTTAAATTTAATTTTGAAAAAATTAAAAAACATATATAAATATTGGCGATTACCGCCGGTTTTCTGGTTAACTGGTTTAACCATAACCTTAACCGGTTTTCCGCTGGTTAGGTTACAGTTAGAGTTGAACCGATTAATTTAACCGCCTATTAATTAACTGGCTGGTTTTTAACCAGATCAACACGTCTACATACGACACCTAGAAATCTAACGCTTGTGGACCCCTCATAATGAAGTTATAGAGCATCCAGTGCTTCTTTGGAAGTATCAAAATTCGAATAATGAGAAACATGCTTGAATTCATTGCACAAAATATTATATAAAGAGCTTTAGAATTCATACTACTATCAAGACGATCATTTATTACCTAAAGCATCTCATCTTGACACCTAAAATCACCATCTCCTTCAACAAATTGTGGAGGTGTCCACTTGTTAAAAGTCATGCACCATGCCTGTTCATCAATTAATTTTATGTAGACACGCATCTTTACCTTCTAAGCACTATAATTAGATCCATCAAGGATCGGGTGACGAATTAATGTACCCACCTGACTGTGAATCTATAAGCTTGCAAAAGAGGATCAACACTTAGTGAAATCAAGTGCTGACTCTGATGCCACTTGAAGGAATTGCACACCTCAAATTCACAGTAACATAATAAATATGTGTGTGTTGTGTAGAGTGTAAATAATAAGCAGCAAAAAATTAAAAACACAACGTATTAAAATTTTGACTATAAGAATAATTTTTCTTATAGTCAAGCCAACAGTGCGAATATCTTTACTAATTAAAACATTTATTTCAATGATTACAAAAAGTCATAATTTACTAATTAAAGATAAATTTAAAACTCCTAAGTGTATATATAATCAAAATCCGTACAGCTCTTCCAAAAACTAAAGCTCACAATCACAAGATTGAATTTTAACAAAAACACAAAAGGATGAAAGAAAAATAATTCACACTGCAGGGTAGATGCCAAAGGCTTTCTCTGTCGCATATGATGGAACATAAAATATGCAGTTCAAGTAAACTAGCTCTCAACTCTAAAATCTTGATTTTTTTATCTCTAAATTAGTGTCTCAGTTGTGAGTTATCCCTCAAATTTATATAGGCACACTTTGCTTGTAAAATAAACATACAAAATAAGGAAAAGAGATATACGCAATATATTACAATTAAATATCATTAGTAACTAAAAAAATAAGAAAAAAGAGATATATACAATATATTACAAGTAAAATCTTAGAGTTCTAAATAACATTAACTAGTCATATACACTTTCTAATATACGATTTCAATACTAGGAAAGAGAAATACATCATAATCTAATTTCAATATTATATATGATAATTAAAAAAGATAATAAATATCAAATCTTTCCTAAACAATTGAAACTTTGCAAGCAAATCAAATAATAATTTAAACAAAACATTTTTCCCAAGGAAAATAAAACGTCCTTATACGTGTACCATACGTATGGTGTAAATGAGACAAGTCCAGCTCGAGCTTGGGTCTGATAGGGCTCGCACGACAGGAAATGAGTTTAAAAGAAAGGACAAGATTTCAATGACTTTGGTGTTGTGCCTAGTATAACATATAGGCACAACATCTATAAGTCATTTCAATAGGTTGTATGTCCTATTGGAAGGATAAATGTCATTCCAATAGGTCATAAGTAATTGTTATATGTTCAACCCTTTAGCGGTGACATTTTGTCCTTCCTATAAGATATAAGTCATCCCAAGTTAATATCGTATACATTGCAACAACAAGTCCTCCTAATAGGTTCAAAATGTCATCCCAATAGCTCACAGCTGCCTTTAATTTCCAAGAACCTGCTATCACTATCATTCTTTCCTCTCATCTCAAAATACTCTCTCCAAACAAAAATGGTAGTAGTATAACAATCACAATATTAGCAATATTAACTATAATAGAAGCAGTATAATAATAGGAAGATCAACAACAATGGCAAGCAATTTTTAAGAAAACTAAATAAAATGAATCAATGCTTCTCTTTTCTACAATTGTATGTAATATAATTTTAATTTAAATATTATTTCATCATCATCATTACAGTCTTCCATACTATTGATTTAGTTCTGTAATCAAGATTGGGGATTGGAATCACTTGGACAAGTTATTGAATGTTTGAGTCTTACTCATGACACTAAGTGTTCAGAGAAGAAAACACACTTAAGAAATAGATTAGTTAAAAATACTATGTTAAAATAGAATTATAACTGTAGTATTTAAACCTCAAGTTGTATATAATATTTTTCAAATATTTCATTTTTTCTAGTAATTAACCCACGCCTAAGGGTGGTGTTTGTAAATAAAGTAAAATAGATAAGTTAAAACTTTTCAAATAGTTATCGTTAACCCAAGCTTGGTGGGCGGAAAGATGTCGAGGTTGACGTGGGAGTTAGAGTAGGTGGAGTGAAAGAGGCCACATAGGTAGACGGCAATGGGGCTTTCCACATCTTAAGTATGTCGACGACGTGTAATTAGACGCTGACGAAGTGGTTGAGGAAGTTGTCATGTTTGTTGTGCCAGCACTCACTGGCGCTGGCACAGCGGAGGACTGACACTAGGTGCGGGAGGTTTGCATTGACGGTATTGAGCTCACCTCAGAGGAAGGGGTGGGATGAGCCCAGGTTTAATAAATTAAAAATAATAATAATAACTTTCTGTAAAATTTCAAAAAAACACAAACTTTGGTTTGGTTCTGTAAAAGTAATTTGAAACATAGATGTATTATATTTTTAATATTAATATTAATAATGTATTATTATTATTATTACTACTACTACTACTACTACTACTATTATTTAAAACTTGTTTAAACTACATATTTTATTTGTCTTATTAGCTATATTTTACCTTTTCCATAGAAACGTGTTGATGATAAGAAAAATAATGAGGATAACGATAAGTATGAGGACGAAGATGGGGATGAGGACGAGGGTGAGGGTGAGACTGTGAGCTCTATAGAATTATTTCGAAAGATGCACACTTAAGGCTATGGGAGGTGGGCAACTAAGGAGGCTACATCTGATTATATAAGTTGTGCATGTTGATTATTTGTCTTATTTTTCTAGTTTTATGTGTGCAAAATAGCGTTAATTACAAAAAGAACTACCGATTAAGAAACTTTGAGTCACCAGTGATTAAGAAAGCATCTTTTTGTACCAAATCTCAAAAATGCTCTTTTAATATTGAAAGATAGTTGGATTTTAAACAACCGGTATTAATTTCTCTGGTAATCACACAACACACTATTTTACTATTGAATAATCCCCTGAAGTTTAGTCTAATTACAAAAAAAAAAAAAAACTCTTCTAAAATTACAAATATCCCCTTAAGTTTTCATTTTTTTTCTTTTTCTTTTGTTCTTCTATTTTTATAATGTTTGAGACATATGTTGTGTATAAAAGATTTATTGAATATTAAAATAATAAATTCTTTTACTGCAAATAGTTGTCTATTTCATATAAGGACCTTGATCTTAGATTCTTTTAGAGATAATTATAAATATTACCCCTGAAATTTAGTCTAATTACAAAAGAAAAAAAGTTTACTCATCTTCTATAATTACAAGAACTATCCCTAAAGTTTTTCTCTTTTCCTTTTCTATTCTCTTTTTAATATTGCAGGCTTGACTTCTTGATGCTAGAGAAGCATTTATTACGGCATCACCTGATGAAAGTGTGGATGAGAGAGCCATTATGAAGGACGTGCTCGGTGCCCGACGAGGCCATGAACGTGGTTTTGGCCAGATCCTCAAGTGGTCTAGATCCTTTGAGATTCATGATATTTCAGAATCATTTATTGGTTTGTCCGAAACTCGTGAAAGTTTCGTCACCCCAGATGTTGCCACTCTTATGAAACAAGTATGTTATTATTATTTTCCTTTATTTTCATTTTTAATTTTATTTCAAGCCTTCATCATATTTGATTCATTCTCAATATGTTGTTACAATATGTAGTTATAGGTAAAACTTCTTAAAATAACTTTTTATTTATCTTATTTAAATGAGCAAATATTTATCCGCAGGGGGTTCCTTTGTTCCTTATTTGGATTCCAAGTTTTTGCAGAGTTTTTTCTTTCTGAAAAGAGGGTTTGTGCATATTTTCATAATTTTCTTAACACCATTTAATATTTGCCATTGAATTCTTTCTTAAATCGGTTTGACCTTATTCTCTTAAACTTTTTGGATCTCTAATCACTTTTCGTGCATACATTACATTTTTTAGCACTTCTTGATATTCTACCCAAAAGATTTTGGTTTCTTAACTATGCATATCATCTTATTTAGGTCAAAATTACGGGTCAATCTTTTAATATGTTGCACGTATTTTTCTTTTATTTTACTAGATACTAAATATTTGTATGGGACAGGTTTTGCATAAACTCCCTCCATTGAGGTAACTAAGCATCATAATAAATTATTTTCTGAGATTTTTTGGGTTGTCCTTTTCTTCTTTTTCTGATATTGTATGGGTTGTCCTCCCTTGTCCCTTATGTGGTAACTTACAGTTTAAAAAATGAGAAAACATGTAGCAAGGTATTCAGGCTATACTTCACACGAAGCAACTGAACATTTCCTAAGAGCTAGTGCTCTGATACCATGAAAGAATTGAAAATACTTTGAGTAGATTGGGTGAAGGTTGTATATATCAATGTGAGAGATCCTCTGTTTAAATAGAATACAAGGTTTTTTGTTAATAGAAAAATTGACAAAAGTGGCAATTTGTTATTTATGCCAATGTCTTTACTTTTGAGATGTGTATTGTATTATAATGAGTCATATGGACATTAAATTATATGACATAAGAACTAATTGAAGTATTTTTCTTCACAATTTCTTATTTTAAAGGTAGCAGAAATGTCAAAGATCATTGATCGACTTAAGACAAGAGTTGATGTTGAAGAGAAAGAGGATGTTGATTCTGATGCTCAATTGGCTTGTGATGCAGACGAGCATGATTGATCTTCACGTCAGTTTGATAATTTTAAGTGAGCAAACTTTTGTTGATTGGTTTTAACTACTCTAATGGTGGAATTAATATTTTGGTTTGGTCCCACGACTCCCAAACTCTATATTTTGGTAAAAGGTTTGTTTTCATCTTGTACATTTGTTTATTGTACTCCTGTTTATAGTGTGGTTAGTAAGAAACTTGATTATAGAGAAATCTTAGAGGAAGTTCCAACTAGTTTGTTCCCTTTGTTGGATTATAATTATTTTAGGTTATTTGTAAAACTCTATCGTTTGAGAATGCGTTTCGCTTTATTTGTCACAAAATATCGTGTTCGAATCATTATTTCTCATGTTTCGATAACATGCAATTGGATAGTCAAAAGTCATTTCAAGAAGTTTAACCTGTAGCAATGACTTTATCGATGCAATACTCCCTTAGTAACGTCAGAATTGGGAGGACATGTCTTCGCAATATGTGTAACCCCATTAGCAAAGACAATTTGCATTTGACTTTTTTCGATGTATAACACCCTTAGCAACGTTGGGAAGACATATTGTTCCAATAACTGTAACACTAATAGCAACGAAAGTTATTGGCACGACAAAATCGCTCCTGCACACCTATCAACACGAAGTTATTGAAATGAAAAATTGGGAAGTGTAAATTCGTATAATTTATGGTTATTATAAATAAGTATCAGTACAACGATGTTAAGTTCAGTGTTACAACACCTGAACTAACATCAAATAATTTCAGAGTTGTGAGTAAAGAAATAAGAACAGATGTTAAGACTAGTGTTAAGACACCCGAATTAACATCAGACAACTTGTATAAATAAAAGCAGCTATATTATAATATCAATTTGAACACAACAATTTAAATTTCATTCGTAAGTAAAAGTACTTATGAACTTGGGTATACGAACTCGAAAACTATATTACTTAGATTTGTTCAAGATCAATTACAAGATAATGAAGTAATATACAAAAAACTTTAGTATCAACACTTGATACTAAAATACTTGTCCCCAAGCTTGTGATGATCTTCTCTGTTGGTGACGCAACATCAAAGATCTCCGTGATTAGAATCGTGGCTCTAAGTCGTTCTTCGTCCTTTTGTTCTTCTTGGTTCGTGCATCTCCTTGCTGCGTTCACTCTTTAAAATCCGTATCAAAAGACGTCTTGTTCCCCTAGCCTATCTTGTCTTAAATAGACAAGAATCCTATACTTGGTAAACAAGTAAACAAATCCTAAATATAATCTAGGAAACTAAATAAAGTCCAAGACTTGATCTAGGAAACAAATCTAGAGTCCTAATTTACTTTGAGCCCAAGAAAGGCAAACAACTAAAAAAAATGAAAATAAGGAAGTTCCCATTAAAAAATTTACCAACAATCTCCACCTTTTGCCTTTCTGGACAAAATACATAAGACGCACTAAAAAGTTTTAAACTCCCCCTTAACAAGTACCCATTACTTGAAACAAACAAAACACAAACCAATCAATGGCTCAAACTGGAAGTGCGAGTCCTGCCCTTGGCCAAACGAACCACATCCTCGACATTCTCAGTGGATTCATTTCCCTCCTCAGTTGTATCAACATCATCACCATATGTCGCGACTTCATCACCATCTCCCCCTTTTAGTTCGGAAAGCAAAAGAGCCTCAACGAATGAGTCACTAAGTGCCTAGAGCTGCACAACTCGAGCCTGTAACTGGTCAATCTAGTTATTAAGCAAAAGAACCTGACCACGCACCACTGGAGCAGAAAATTGAACCATGTTAGATGTGGTGTTAACAGCACCAGAAGTACCAGTAGATCTAGTTGGCGGTTGCCATAGGAGATCCATAACCCGAACTCCAGTAGTATGTTGACCCCTCAACGAAAACCACTCTGGACCACCAGTAAAAATATCATGTACAGTAGGCTGAGATCCTTGATTCTCAAGCAGAACAAAAATGAGGGAAGGAAGATAAAAGGATAAAGTCGCTTTGGACGTAGAAAACCTTTGGAAAATGTCAAACACATGCTGGCCAAAATTCATCTTTATACCACGGCCTAGCTTAAACATAAATTGGGCCTATGTACGCGTCACAACAGTGACACTCTTCGACGGTACCCAGTTAAAGATTGCGACCTTGTGCAAAACCGAATACAAAGAGGAGAAACGCATACCAGAAAACTGCTCACGCCATTCTATGTTCCCTGACAAAAACTCAAGGACTTCATTCATATCATCAATAGTAGAGTCCCCATGATAATTCTGAGTCCCAAACAGCTCATTTATTAAACCATGAGTAAATGAATAAATCCTTCCACGCACATAAACTTTACCAAAATTAACTGACTTAGGATCAGCAATGGACGGAGCATGTTCGCATAGAACTCCAACACACTTCACGAACAAAAGGCATGGCAGTAGAAATGGTAGAATACATACCTTTACTCTCAAAGAAGGTAATTAGATTCTGCTTTTTGAAAATATCTACCGGGACTCGACGCTTATCAATCGTCCCTCGAAGATGATATTCTGAAAACAACTCCTCATCTTCAGTAGTCAGAAACTTCATGGAGACTGGAACCATGTCTTCAATCTCGATGTCTTGAAACACAGGTTCATCAGAGGTATCAGAATGATCAGAAGCAGGTGAAGGGATCGGTTCACTTGCAGATGGAACAGTATCAGAATCGGAGCTGGAAGAGGCAACTGGATCAGCTGCAGGTGATGTCAGGTTTGGTGACACAGCACCAGAACCAACACCCACCTCCTAGGCAGCTTTGGACTTATTCTTCTTGGGTTTTATGGAAGACATAATCTCAGAGAGGGAAAACGCATCATCAGAGTTAGAACTTGGAGGCAAAACTGGAGCAGCAGTAGATGATGTCAGGATTGGTGATGAAACACCAGAACCATCATATCATGAATCAGGAGTCGTGCCTGTGTAATTTGGGGAATAGGGCACCCTGTGAGATGGGTAGTGAACTGGGTAACGATCTTAGCAAGCTGGAGCAAGCTGTTGGAGAGCGAACTGTGGCGAGCCGGAGCAAGTTGGGTAGCGAGCTGGAGCAAGCTGTTGGAGAGAGAGCTAGTGAGCGAAATGTGGCGATCTGGAGCGAGTTTGAGAAAAAATTGAGAATTATGGCACCAAGCGAGCTGGAGAGCAAGTTGGGAAAAAGAAGGATAAACCGAGCTACGGAAAGGGGAAAGGAGAAGAGTATCCAGATGGTTCTAATTTGGTCATTTTCCACCTGAATGATACCCATGGAGCTGGGACATGTGGTGAAGTCTGAGTGTGCGAATTTATTTAGTCCATTCAATTTTAGCCGTCAATTTTAATGTTTTCATTTGAGGATTTTGTTATTTTCCAGCCGGGTTTTATGTGTGAAGGATGAAATGAGAAGGCAAGCAATTATAAATTAACTCTCATCTACCTTCTTCTCCAAGTCTATCCCTCCCCTAACTCTCTATCTAGGAATTTGGAGATCAAAGTACCAAAAAAAAAAAAAAAGAAAGAAAACCCCACAAAAAGTTACAATAATTCCGTAAACTTAACACATCACCAACTTTCTGGGCAGCTTTAGTCTTCAAGGCATACAACATGGCATCAAGTGTGTTGTCAACATCAGAATCGGAGGAGAAGTCATACTTGGTCTCCGGCTGAGTCATGTTGGACGGAGTCACGGGAGGGTCGGCCACCAACGGACGAGAAGAGCCTTCATCTTCACCTGAGAAAAAGTGAAGGACTTGGAACGGGGGATCAGAGGCACTTGAATCACCTTTGGATGAATTTTTCTTATCTACCAGATGCACAATCTGTTTCTGGCTGGGACCTCTGTAGCTTTCCTGCGTGATGGTGAATTCGACATTCTGCAAGAGAATTTGAAGCAACCACAAACACAAAATCGAGTGCCGTAAGCAGTAAGATTTGAAGAAAGAAATGTAAAAACCCTAACTTTGCCAATTTTAAAAACTCGTATGCAGTAGAAAAAAAGGAAGAGGGTTAAAAAGGTAAAGTAGATATTTAACACCCCCACTATTCCCACTACTTCTTTTAAGATCCAAAGTTTTTCTTTCCTTAAAAACACGCCCACTCCTTCTCAAATAAGGCACACGATCTTAAACTAACTATGTCATTATCTCAATTTTGGAAAATAAAAAATACAAATCACAAATAATTAAAACCAAGATAGAGCTGAATCTTTATAAACCATCACCATAGTTGAACAAATTCTTTTGCAAAGCAATTTTTCACTTACCAAATCAACCCCTTATTACCTATCCAATCCTCCGATTTTAACACCAATAAAACAATTGGTCAGCAAGACTCAAAACAAGATTAAGAGAATTCAGGAAAGACACAAGCACAAGCAACATAACACAAAGCAAAATGCCATCTTCACAAAGTATGTATGTCCTAATTGATGCCTAAAAATCATGACCTAAAAAATTAAAATACAGCAACTGATTTAGGTGACATGATCAGTGTTGCTTTTTATTTGATGACATTATAACTAACATTGCTTCAATGAAGTCAATGAAAACAGACCCCTTAACCCAAGTTAATGACTACGTCAAAATCACTCAAGAGGGTGAAATTAAAGATTGGGTCTTTGTTAATCCATATTTTCTTCATCTTTTTAAGATCTGAAGAGAGATTATTTTATCTTTAACAACTGCTTTTAACACCCCTTATTTTTGGACCTGGGAGAAAACCAGTTTCTGCGGGAAAGTTCCACAATCACCTAATTGAAGAGGTTAGTCTTTTTGTCACCACTTTTTATTACAACACATGACTTTTCTGAACTTTAATCAGACCCAATGTATTCAGTATATATATGAAAAAATAAATAAAAGTTCATGCAAATTTTACATATGTCAGATTGATGACAATTTAGGTGTCATGACATCAAAACTAACATCGACCTATACAATTCACATTCCGAGATCTCTTCTCAAACGAGAGAAGGTCTCTATATATAATGCCTTTGTGAAGATGTCAACAAGTTGATTGTCTATCTCTATATGCTTAAAAGTTACTCTCTTCCTCTCAACCAAGTCACGAATAAAGTGTTACCTTATGTCAATGTGTTTGATTCATGAGTGTTGGACCAAATTTTTTGAGATAGCAATGGCACTGGAATTATCACAAAGCACGGTTAGAATTCTACTATGTAGACCGTAGTCCTCTATCATTTGGTTCATCCACAACAACTTTGTACAAACACTTCCAGCTGCAATATACTCGGCTTCAGTTGTAGAAAGAGAGATGCAATTTTGCTTTTTTACTGTACCATGAGATAAGATTATTACCCAAGAAAAAACAACCCCCGGTAGTCTCTTTCTATCCACAACATCCCCATCCCAATCTGAATCCGTATAACCTACAAGTTCAGTACTTGTATCCTTTGTATACCAAACACCCAAATCACTAGTACCAGCTACATACCTAATGATTCGTTTAACCGCTTTCAAATGTGACTCTTTGGGATTTGATTGATACCTAGCACATAGACACACACTGTACATAATATTAGGCCTGGAAGCAGTTAAGTACAAAAGACTACCTATCATGATCCTATACAAGGTGTTATCAACCGTAATACCAACATCATCTCTAGACAGTATCATGGTTTTGCATGACGGTGTTTTCTTATGTGTGTCATTCTCAAGTCCAAACTTCTTTACTAGATTCTTAGCATACTTTGAATAAGAGAGAAAAATACTGTCATTCATCTATTTAATTTGCTAGCCAAGAAAGTAAGAGAGATTACCTTCAATGCTCATCTTGAATGTGTCAGACATTCGTGTAATAAACTCACTCACCATCTGCTCGTTAGTAGATCCAAAAATTATATCATCTACATAAATTTGGACAATCAAGATGTGCTTATTTGATCTTAGGAGAAATAAGGTTTTGTCAAATTCTCCTCGTCTAAAATTTAAAAACAGCAAGTGTTGAGTCAATCTTTCATACCAAGCTCTAGGAGCTTATTTTAAACCATATAAAGCCATTTTCAGTTATAATACAAAATCTGGTTTGTGAGGATCAACAAACCCTTTAGATTATTCAACAAACACTTCTTCACTCAAAACTCCATTTAGAAAAGCACTCTTTATGTCCATTTGATGTAGAGATACTTTCATATGACAAGCTACAACAAGTAAGAGTCTTACCGATTCAATGTGAGCTGGAGCAAAAGTCTCATCAAAATCAATACCTTCAATTTGTGTGTAACCCTGTGCAACCAATCGTGCCTTGTTTCTCACAATGTTTCCAGCCTCATCCGTCTTGTTCTTGAAGATCCATTTTGTACCCGTAACATGTGAGTCTTTTGGATGAGGTACTAAATCCTACACATTATTTTTATCAAATTGATCCATCTCCTCTTGCATGGCCTTGATCCGGAATTCATCCTTTAGAGCATCTTCTACACGCTTTGGCTCTATTTTGGAAAGGAACACGGATTCTCGAATTTTAGAACAGTTAGTAGACAAGAAAATAAACCTTACCATCTCTTTGAAATTTATTTATCGCTTTCTTGTACTTCTTTCATCGAGATCTCCAATGATTTGGCCTGTAGGATGGTTCTTCTGAATTCTTGAGGGTATGTGATCAGCTAGATCTTCCTCATCTGAATCTGAATCGGATTCTGGAGCAGTCTGAGTTGGTATTACTTCTGGTGTTAAGTCACCAGTACTGTCACCACCTGTATCTTCGGTTTCTAGACCAGCATTTTCATCTATACCAACCGTAAAACTTTCTTAAGGATCTTGATCATAAACCAGATTATTATCCTCAGCGGGTTTAACACCACTAATCATGTCATCAAACTTCACATTAACTGAATCAATCATGTAACGCGTCCTAAGATTAAACAATCTATATGCAAGACTGTTTCGAGAATATCCCATGAAAATGCATTTATCACTTTTTGAGTCAAGTTTTGCAAGATGATTCCTATCATTTAACACATAGCAAATGCATCCCAAAACATGAAAATAACTCAAGTTTGGCTTTTTACCCATCAACAATTCATAGGGAGTAAAACAAGACCCAGGTCTAAATAACACCCTATTAATTATATGGCATGCAGTGTTCATTGCTTCAGCCCAAAATCTTGCAATCCCATTTGAAATAAGCATAGTCCTAGTCATTTCTGCAAGAGATCTATTTTCACGTTCGACTATGCCATTTGTTGGGGGGTAATAGGTGAGGAAAACTCATGAGTTAAACCAACCTTAGAGCAATAATTTGAAAAATATGCATTCTCAATCTCTTTCCCATGATCTGAACTTATTCTACCTATACTCACACCAAAATGAACACATAATTTTTTTGCAAGTTTTTTAAACGCTTCGAAAGTCTCAGATTTTTATTTTAAAAGTTCTACCCAATTAAAGTGAGAAAAATCATCTACAATCACAAGAACATACCTCTTACCACCAAGACTTTCCACTTCAAGTGGACCCATAAGATCCATATGAAGGAGTTCAAACAGTTTGATGTAGTGGGACTCTGTACGTTTGGATGTGACACCCTGACTTGCTTCCCTTTCTGACATGCCTCGCACACCGGTATGATTTTGGTGTTGAGCTTAGGTAGTCCGTTCACAGATTTCTTCTTGGCCAATCTTTCCAACATCTTGTAATTGACATTTCCGAAATTTTGATGCCACACCTTGGTATCACTCAGTTGAGATAGGTTACAAAACACATCACCATTAATTTGGTAGCAGTTGTCGGAGGTCCTTTGACCAGTGAGGATACATGAATTGCCCTCGTCATAAACTTCACACCTTTCATGAGTGAACTTAATACTGAAACCACCATCACACAGTTGGCTAATACTTATCAAGTTTGCAGTTAATCCTTAAACAAAGTAGCACGTTCTCAAGCTTTACAATACCAGGAACATGAAGAGTTCTTTGGCCAATGATCTGGCCGTTTGCACCTCCACCATACTTCACTTTTCCTCCTTGAAATTTGATAATATTCGAAAGGAGATCTTCTGAGCCAGTCATGTGTTTGGAGCATCCACTATCGAAGTACCAAGCTCCAAGAATATGAGACTTTAGAGAAGAATAGATCATGTGGCACTTGATCTCATCCTTTTTTACCCAGACCTGTTTAAACCTGATGTTGGTTTTGGTTTTAGTAACACAAAAACCATCACTGGACTCAACAGACAGCTTCGACCTTTTAAACTAATTTTGTTTGCCAACAAGCTTCCAGCAGTATGGTCGTATGTGACCTCATTCACCACAGTGATGACACACGTATTGTCTTTTTCTCCTCTTCTGGAATTTGGTCATCTCCACCTTTTGACTTGATTCTGGCTTTTGTTGAACAACCTTATATCCAATCCCGTGTTTCGAAGAATCCGGGATACTTAATTCTAGAATCTCATTAAGCTTAGCCTAGCCCTTGTTGAGGTTTTTGAGAGTTTCTTGGACCTTCTTCAAATGAGCCTTCACTCGTTCTAGCTCGGCATCTTTTCTAGTCAATGCTAACTCCAAATGGACAATGGTGTTGAGTTGATCATCCTTTTCGTGAGTCAGTTTGTCCATCTTGATTATAAGAGCCTTGACTTTGAACACTTGATTACCCCATTTGCCAAACAATTCATCATATTCAATTTTTCAGCTTCTCGTGTTCATCAAGTGGTCCCTCAGCTTTTGAATTCAAACACTTCTTCCTTAGAGTATCCATAGCATCCTACAAAAATAAGAATCAGTATACTTAGTACGTCAAGTAACCTGCTGTAGATGTCAATTGTAAGTTTGCAAGACTTATTGTTATTATAAATAAGTATCAGTAAAACGATGTTAAGTTCAGTGTTACAATACCTGAACTAACATCAAACAATTTGTGAGTAACAAAATAAGAACCGATGTTAAGACTGGTGTTAAGACACCCGAATTAACATCAGACAACTTGTATAAATAAAAGCAGTGGAATTATAAAATCAATTTGAACACACCAACTTAAATTTCGTTCGTAAGTAAAATTACTTACGTACTTGGGAATACAAACCCGAAAAATCTATTACTTAGATTTTTTCAAGATCAATTACAAAATAATTATGTAATATATGAAAAACTCTAGTATCAACACTTGATACTAAAATACTTGTCGCCAAGCTTGTGATGATCTTTTCCGTTGGTTACGCAACTTCAAAGATCTCCGTGATTAGAATTGTAGCTCCAAGTCGTTCTTTGTCTGCTTGATTTGCTTAGACATCATGATAAATTATAATTTAGAATTTTAAGATGTCGTATTTATTATTTTTTGGTCTAGTTATTCTATTTTTTGATGTTGTTCATGCTTGTAATTTTATTGTTGGGACATGTGCTGAAAATGTGGTTGTGATTATTGTTGAGTTGTTGTCATTTTCATATTCATATGTCAACGGTTTCATTATGTTTTTAAAGTGAGATACTAGCAATTCCATACTGAAAATGTGGTTATCATTATTATTTAAGTTGTTATTTGTTATTAGAATATATATTTTTATTAAAGTACTCGACACCTATATTTTCTTGTTAGAAACCTTGAGATTGACTTGGTTGCCTTATTAATTAGCAGGATATTAAGGTGTTTTGGTGGTGGTGGTGGTGGTCAATGGTATTGCATTAATTTAAAGATTGTGGATATATAGTTACAACAGAGGATTTGACTAGTTTTTGGGATTCATTCTTTTGACATGCAATTGGATATGACATGTCTAGTTGGTTCTAGGTATGGCATTGCATTATTTGAAGTTTGTGGATATATAGTTACCTTAGAGGACTTGACTAGTTTGTGCGATTCATTCTTTTGACATGCAATTGGATATTTATCATTTATTGAATATTTGCACTCACGCTTTTGTTTAAATAATAAATTTAAATTTTTGAATTTGTTTACAGTATTGAATCACACGTTGATCTCAATAATCATTTTGTGTTGTTAATATTACTATATATGGTCATTCATATATATATATATTCAAAAGAATTAAAATCTTTGCTAAACTATAAAAAGACATCGGTTTGTATCTTACTTTAAAAAAGTGATGTCATATAAATATAAACACCACCAATTAAAAACTGTTGTTAATACTAAAGGCATCGGTTTTTTGACACCGATTTTTGACATCGGTCTAAGAGACGTTGTCTTTCTTAGAATACACATCAGTGTAGAACTGATATAAAATTTCCTTTCACATATCATATGTGTTTACAACACTATTATTTTCTAATAGACAGTGGTTACAAATCATAATTAAAGTTTGATATTTAACTACGGTGTTTAACCGCTGTCGTAAGATCTTCAACTGCTACACCAATGGCTTTAACATCAGTTTGATATTCAAATACACAATATTCTTCAACCGCTGTGGAATGTAGTATTAATATCGGTTTTAAACCGTTGTTATTAATCTCCCTTTTAACACCAGTGGATTTAACATCGGTATTATATGTGTTAGACACCGGGTGAAAATTGATGTTGAATTGATTTTTTGTAGTAGTGTAGAATTAAATAAGAAACCAGACATAAAATCCAATTGAAGCACACGGGCGAGGAGCAGTTGGAAAGTTTATGTGAGCTTTAGATTTGCCATAAGAAGACCAAATAAATCATCAAATTACATAAAATATTGATGTGAAATAGAAAAAACAAATAATAATTATTGTGATGTGCTCAGGAATATAGCTGCTGATTTACCTAATCCAAATTATTCCAACTTCGATCTTTTTTAATATTTATTTAACAGAAAGTCTATTTGGAAGAGGGGGTGGGGGGGGGGGGGGGGGTAGGTGTGAAGTGGGGCTAGCTAGCCAACTAGGAAGAACAAGCAAAAGATTATTAATAAATTAAATTGACATGTTTTTTTTTCTCCCCATTTTTCTCTAATATATATCCGTGTCTTAAACCTCTTTGAAAGTGACCTGCAATTTAGAATTAATTTATGTGTTAATGTATACCAATCATTGTGCCAAATTATTCTTAAAATGTAGGTAGGGAGAAGGTATAATTCTTTTTTGGGTATGTAATTGTCTTTAATAACATTTTCAGAAATTTAAAAATATAACACGGCTTAAATTAAGTTTTGCAGTATTTTTCATCCAACATTAAACTTATGCCAACATTACCCCGATTTAGTATATTACCCAATAATACCTGTCTTGTATTTTACTTGTTTTATAGTAAAAATGATTTAGTGATCATAATTTCAAACTTTTGCTTTGATGATAAACGTTTGATATAGTAATTCATGTAGGGAGAAAACCGCTTCTCGTCATCATTTGGATGTATATTGGTAAATCCTCGACTTAATTAATGCAACAGCATGCAAATAACGATAGTTAAATAAATTATTAAGTTAAACAAGCTCAACATAACAATACAAAGTTAAAAAAATATATATACACTTAATACATTTGTCTAAATAGCCCATTTACTCCACTAGACCTCACTAAACATCATCGAGTGATTTGAATGACTGCATATCTACAATTATTACATTATTGCATATAAAATGAAATTTACCAAATACAATGATAATAATTTGGAATGTAAAATCTGAATCCACGAGGGCATGTTGAAGAGAATATATTATTGTTATACAATGCAAAACAACAAAGGGTGAGGGGCCGGGTTTCACACAAGAACAAAGAATGACTCGAATAGTTTTTGCAAGGCATGCAAAAAACTAATGTCAATGTTTTAATTCCTTTTTCTAAGTTTGAACGGGCTAAAATGTCAACATTGAAGAAAAAGAAGATTATCCAAGGCTAAAGTATTAGTCAATTGAATAAATCACGAAGCCTGAATTACAAACATGTATTTAAGTGGTACCACTCACTATTTCAAAGATGTTCCTTAGGTTCCAAACTCTGAAATTATTAAATTTGGATCTTATTTCTCCTCCTGTAAATCCCGCTCATAAAAAAAAATCATAATACTAATATTTTATTATTATTATTATTATTATTTCCCAAGCTCTTTGATAATTAAAAAAAGGCTTCTAATAAAAGTGGAGACGTTTTAGAGAGAGAAACATAGATGATATGCTTTTAGAGAGAGAACAAAATTTGTTGAGCTTCTTGGATTTCATAAGACCGCTTTTGTAAAGGGGGGTTTAAGATAATAATAATAATAATAATAATAATAATAATAATAATTTTAAAAAAAAAAAAAGGGTTGAGTCGGGTATTGTATTTGCATATGATTTTCTATCTTCTTACATAAAGTCGTCTTCTTCTGCAGAGAAGCTTAAAATAGGGTTTGTCTTTTGCCTCTTTTGCATTCAATGCATTTTTTATCCCTCCCATCAAATCCGCTTCCTCTTCAATTACTCCATAACCGACTCTCTCTCTCTCTTTCTCAATATATGTCTAAATGAGAATTTTCCAGAATTCCGGCTGTACGTGTTGTGTGTACAGATTACGATGATCCGGGATTTTTTTTTTTTTTTTTTTTATAAAATGAAAATAAATAAATAAAGAAATTTCAGTTTCAAGAAAATTATAAAAAAGCAATAGCATAGCATATGGGTTTTTGAAGTGAAGTTGCCTTTTAGAATATCCTCTCATGGCTTCCAATTCCAATAACAGCAACACCAAGAACGAACCCTACTCTACACAACTAGTTTTGCAACAAGAACCATTATATCATAATCATAATCAATATCAGAATCAAACTCATCATCAGAATAATCAGATATTATCGTTCGGGATGATGCAATCAACACCGTCATCATCGTCAGCTGTCCCACCTTTAAGCTTGATCAACATGTAAGAACTTTAAGCCTCTCTTTCTTTCTTTCTTTTTTTCTTTATTAATTTTTAGCTTTCACTTCAAAGATGCATTTGTTTTTTTTTTTTTTAATGTTCTTTCGTTGAGCTCGGAGAAAAAAAAAAAAAGGTTTTTGCTTTATTTTTAAATTTCTTTTTCAATATGTTTTGATAATGAGATTATATATATATGTGCAGGAACAAAGATGCAGCTTATGAATTGGGCGAATTGGATCAAGCTCTATTTTTATATCTGGATGGCCAAGATCAATCATCTCACCAAGATCAACGGCGTACGTCTATTGATCAAGCTCTTTTTTATCCGGGTTTCAGTATATAAAAATGAGAAGACAATTTCATAATCTTATATCTTCTTTTTATTTCATTAAAATCATGTGTTTAATTTTCCCTTTCTACTACAAAGATAAAAATTCAAATCTCTTTTGGAATCTTTTTTTTATTTTCTGAGTCATGAGGAGAGTATGTTCTGACCAGATCGACCCATGAGGAAAAAAGGATACTCAGTTTTTGAAAGAAAGATATGATATGGCAGTCTTATTTTGTTTTTATTTTTCTTAAAGATGAAAGAAAAAATGGATCCATTCTTGTATTCTCAAAACTTTGGACAGACATGTAACAAACTTGTGAGACACAAGTAGGGTACGAATCGAATCAAAAACAGTGCTTAACTAATTAATTAATTAATTAATTAATATTTTCTTTTTGTGTGATGATCGATCCATCCATCGATCATCCTCAGAGAATCCAGCAGGTATGAGGCCGCAACACACACTCGACATTTTCCCTTCAGAGCCCATGCATGTTGAGCCATCATCAAAGGTAATTAATTAACTATTTCTTGATTTTTATTTTATTATATGATTCAAATTCAAAAGCTATTTTATTTTTGGTTTTGGTAGGAAAATAATAGTGGATTAGTTTCCCCGGCAAGAAGAACAAATGGTTCCAAGAGATCATCTGAGCCGTCCATGAATTTGTCTAACCCTGATGTTCATCATCCTTGTGCTCCTCAACCGGCCAAAGCAGTTAAGGTCTGAAACATTTAATAAATATTATATTTACATCATTTCAATGCTATCTTTTTTTTCTCTTTTTTTTTGGGTGGGGCAGCATGAGAGGAATCATCGCAAAGGCCCTACTTCGAGTTCAGAACAGGAAGGACCAAAAACACCTGACCCTAAGGTTTTCTTATTTCATTTCGTCTAATTACAAGATTTTGATACATGTGTGTGTGTGTGATTTATTTTTTTATTTATTTTTTATTTTCCCCATTTGAATATATATGTGCAGACTCTGAGGAGGCTTGCTCAGAATAGAGAGGCAGCAAAGAAAAGCAGGCTCAGGAAAAAGGCAAGGATATATCCCAGGATAAAAGAACTCATGAAAATCTCGAATTTAATTATTAATTTATTTTTTTCATTTTTTATTAAACTGCTGCGCGCAGGCTTATGTTCAGCAGCTAGAATCGAGTAGGATAAGGCTTGCTCAGTTGGAACAAGAAATACAAAGAGCTCGATCCCAGGTCACAATTTTTATTTTTCTTCTTGCCCTAAATTGTTACTTATATTGTTACAGTTATTTATATTTCTATTAATTAATAAATAATTTTTATAATCTCTAATTTTCTTCTGTCATCAGGGGTTTTATCTGGGAGCAGCAGGAGATCAATCTCTTCCTACAGCTGCAATGGCCGGCATAACTCCAGGTATATATGTGTTTAAATATAATTAAAACTAGCTAACATTTTGTAAACATATTATAAATAATAATAATTATTTCCGGTCAAGAAGCATTATAAGTATTGTTATGTAAAGTATTAAATTATGTTTTAATGGTATTTTGTTTGGACAAAATGGAAAATTCTATCTCATGACCTTCTTCTCACTTCAAGGTAGTCCTTACAATTAATTATTAAGTAATATAGTGCTAATATTACTATTCTTCATGAATAATTACAAAAATTACACTTGGGTTTTGATTTAATTACAAAAAATACTCGATTATAACCGTTTAATGTAATCTATATATAATACTAAACTTTATTTTCTTAATAAATATCTCTAAACAGGGTGCAGTTTGTAAATTAGAGGTACATATAAAGGGTATTCCTAATTAATCTCAAAATTGTTTGTTGTATATATCCAATTTTATGTTGCATCTTGAAATTAATAATAACCTAATTTCAACATTGATGGATATAAATTAAGATTAATGACACAAATAATATACTTGATGTTTAGATGCAGCTTTGTTTGACATGGAGTATGCGCGGTGGCTGGAGGAGCAGCACCGGCTAACGGAGGAGCTCCGGCAGGCGGTGCACGAACACCTGTCAGACAACGAGCTCCGGATGTTTGTGGACAGCTGGCTGGCACACTATGAAGAAGTGATGGGAATCAAGAGCATGATCGCCAAATCAGACGTTTTCCATCTCTTCTCCGGCGTTTGGAAGACTCCGGCCGAGCGCTGCTTCATGTGGATGGGCGGTTTTCGCCCATCTGACCTCATTAAGGTTTGTAGCTAAACCCTAATTTTCATTTTTTTTTTTAAATAAATTAAATCAAAGGAGAATATGGATAACATATATATATATATATATTGATCAGATAATATCGAGGGAAATAGAGCCGTTGACAGAGCAACAAGTGGTGGCAATATGTGGGCTGCAGCAGTCCACACAGGAAGCTGAAGAAGCCCTCTCTCAAGGGCTGCAGTCTCTAAATCAATCACTTACTGAAACCATCATTTCTGACTCACTCAACATTAATCCATCAGACATGAACACTTATATGGCCCAAATGGCTGTAGCCATCAACAAGCTCTCTAACCTTGAAGCTTTTACTCGACAGGTATTTCTTTTTTTCTTTTTTACTATTTTACTTTACTTTATTTCGCATATTCCATATACACAATCACTAGTGTTACCACAATTTCGGTATAAAAGTGATTAGTAGAATTAAACATGGCAGGGAGAATCTTAAGAAGTAATTTATTGAAAATAAAAAATGGAATATTGAGGGGAAGATTTTCATATGATAAGTCATCCAAAAATAGGTGCATGAATTTCTGCATAGGAGAAGGTATATATGTTCCAACTCCAAGAACGGAGTTATGATAGTCCGTGACAAGGACATCTCTATCATTGAGATTATATATTATGTCATTTTCACTAATGTTTGACCTTGTACCATATGAAATTGACCACCCACCATATCATATCATATCAGTTACTTTTATTATTCACTTCGATTTTTGAGCTTCAAATATAAATATTTTACATGCATACATCTTTAACAGTGTACGTCTAATATGTTTTTCCTTTTGTTTCCAAATTGAAATCATTCAGTATATATAGAAAATATAAAAGAAACAATGGCCAGGCATTATTCATGAACAATCCCCATAGCCATGGCTTCTATACATAAAATTTTCCTTGCTAACTCCATCCTATAATGGAAACAATAAAAACAATTGTCAAATTGTCATTTTGTATGACTTTGTACATCGTTTGGTGGGCGAATTAATTTCTCCTTTTCCATTGATGCATATTTTTGTGCATGTCAGACGCGTGTCGAACGATAAATTTAATTGTAACGGATACATGAGATAAGTCAGTTCGTATCGTTTTATAATTTATTATATATGCAACATTTTTCTGTTAGACGCGTGTCGAGTGATGAATCAATCGTAACGGATACATGAGATGATTAAGTTTGAATCGTTTTATAATTTATTATATGCGCATTATTTTTTCCAGCAAAAGTTGTAAAACAACACTTGCACCCACACTCTAATATTTGAAAATCAAAGCAAGAGTCGCATAAAACTCAGGAATGGCCATAAGTTTCTTGGCTATTGATATTGTCAATGTTGAAAAAATATGAAAGTTTATATATATATATACAGTTGATTAAACAGAACTCTTCTAAAGTCAAGATGCATGCATGTGATGAGTTGTAAATTTTATACCTAATACTCCTTTAACTCTTTTCTAAAATTATAAATTGGATAGTAATGATAAATTGATAAAGAAAATAAATTGATTGATTCACAGGCTGATAACCTGAGGCACCAAACCCTGCACCGACTGCACCAGATTCTGACCACCCGCCAGGCGGCACGGTGTTTTCTGGCCATCGGAGAGTATTTCCATCGCCTTCGTGCGCTCAGCTCCCTGTGGTTGGCGCGCCCTCGTCAAGAATAAGGGCAGGGACCTTAACGAGCTAGCTAGACATTTACTTGATCTTTTAATTATATAAGTTTATCTTCTCAAAATTAAGTATTTAATTTTTCTTTTTTCTTTTTTTTTTTTTTACTTTTTGCCCCTCTTTGTGATAGACATGTACATATACAGAGAAAAAAACTCAAAGATTACTATGGTAATTGTAGAAGTAGATTAAAATTGTGCTTACTTTTTGCATGCCTCTTTAACTATATATATATAGCATTGTGGAAATGAAAGGAAGATATTTGTGATTTGTTGGATAAGTGGAAAACATTTAGGAGTGTGATTGGTAGTAGATAAACTAGATTCGGTTTTATTTGTCTTTCTTCTTTTGCAACCACCCTCTCTAAATATTAAATACACACATATGATATAATGTATATATTATCTATTACTATATTCTTTTTCTGGAAGTTGGTCAATCGTGGACTTGGATGGATGATACGTTATCCGGATAAATACATAAGTGATTAATATGAAATTATAAATTATATATTTCATTAATTACTTGTATATTTATTGTACGCTATGAAGCACGGATACTTTAACGAGGATGTCGTACCCGTATCGAGTACTTATCGGATACGACATTTCTGCGGACACGTATCAATACGTACCCATAACGTGTTAGTATTTTAGAGAAATTTGACCATCTCGACTCTTGAATTCAATAAATAAAACGTAATAAGAATTTTAATTCATCCAAATATGGAARCACAAATTGAGAGATAGTACAAAGGTTTATAGGATTTAAGAAAGAAATAAAATAATTTTTTTATTGTATAAATAATTTACTTGTTTTATATTTTTGAAACTTATCATATTTGAAATTTAAATATTTATGAAATTTTAGTTTTTTAGTTAATACTACTATATTTCAATAATATATATATATATATATATATATATATATATTATGTATATATATATATATATATTATGTATATATCTACCGTACCTGTATCCTTAAAATTTCAACAAATAACGTATCTTCGTACCCGTATCGTATCGTACCAGTATCCCGAACCCGTATTAGTGCTTCATAGATTGTACGTGATTAATATTAAAAGAAAAAATAGTGAATAACCTATTTATTGGTGATCGTCTTATTTGGACTTCCCAAATGGATCTAGCCTAGTGGTGACAATTGAGCATCTCATCTAACCCAAAGAACTGAGGCGAAACCCTAAAAAAGACGAATAGTGTACGAAATAATGACCAATCTCTAGGACGTCCTCCCAAGAAGGCGAGTTGTAAGATCATAGGCTAGTTACAAAGCGATAACCCACTACAAAAAAAAAACCATTTGCTGAAGGCCTATGCTAACGGCCAAAATACCGTCAACCACTAGTACAAAAAATACATTGTAGAACAGACAATCTAGAACAGATTTTTCGGCTCCGTTCTAGAATGTCTATCCGGTGGCATTTTCGCAATTAAAATCGTAATCCTAGAACGGATTTTAAAATGTACGTTCCGAGAATCTTGAGACTGACCACATTTAGAAGGTACTTTTTAATATACGTTCTAGTATGTATCATATCTAGAACGTATAAATAAAAATACCTTCTAGTAAAAATTGCAGAACCTTTTATTATTTATACGTTTTGGCACCTTGATTAAATAATTTGAATATTAGTTGCCACACAAATAATATCTTACCCTTTCTCTCTCCCCGTACCCAAGCCTGCCTTTCACTCTCCCGTACCCAGAACCTGTAAATCGTCGCCCGTCGCACGTCGCCCGCCGCCTGCCACCCGCCATCTCGTCGCCTCCGACGTATTTCAATTGGTGGTCCACAATCTTCATCTTCAGTGGAGTTCGAGGAGATTGGTTGTGGTTACCTTTGCCAGCTGTTGCATCTACGACCGTGGCTTCTCAGACTGAACTTATGGTGGCAAGGCCGGCAGGTAACGATTTTTATTTTTTTGCCCTAATTTTAGAATTAGTGTGCTTCGTTCCTGATTTGGAATTGTTAACAAAAATTTTGCCCTAATTTGTGATTCTAGTCTGCTATCTTCTGGTTTGGGATGATTATTAATTTTGCCATATCCTGGATTTTCACCATCATCCTAAAACCCAATCCGAGCGCCGCCCGAAAATTGAAAAACCTCCCTCCCAGCCCTTTTCAATTTCCGATCATCGGCAACATCTTTGTACTCGGCCCGAAACTCCACCAATCACTCACCAAGCTCTCCCGAAAATACGGGCCCGTGATGTTTCTCAAGCTGGGCGACATAACAGCAGTAGTCATATCCTCACCCAAAACCGCKGAAAAAACTCAAGRTGCTTTGTATTGTTATATCATCATGTMTTACTCAACATGATTARTGATCTCTTCACTCAAGTGCAGTACTTGTATGCACACATAGGCTGTGATATTTACATATTATAGTGTCAATTGGCTTTCTTCATTTTGAAAATATGACTTATCATATTCCCACTCACTGTTGGAGGTACTCAAAGTCTTATAATTATTGCTATTTGTTTTTTGAAGGATTGACCTGGATGGACATCGGCCTAGAGTACGGCGTTACGCCCATGGTTTGAAAAAGCTTGTAAAGATAGGACAAGGTGGGGAGCTTTCRGTGTTTTGATTTATTGAAATTGTCTTATTAGGGTTATTGATAGCGAGATTTGTTTGATCTTCACCATCTATTGTTAATGACTGTACAATAGACCGAATGATTTTCTAGTTTATGCATGGATGAAGGAATTTCATAATGTATTATTCACATTGCCCTCTTTTTTTTGATGTTATCATACTATTATCGCGGATGGGTAAAATATTTGTTGGTCCTTTATGTTTCTTCTCACCTTTTGATTGRTTCTGACATTTTATGTTGATTCCTTCTCACCTTTTGATTGTACTTGGTATTCCAATAAACTATTTTCCTGGGACCGTGAGATTGTTTTGAATTTGTCACATAGGTGTGTGGTTGTATCTCTTTTTGGAATTCTATACCTTAATGCTATTATGCTTCTAAATGTCAAGTTTAATTCTGATCAGTGTAGCATTTTTTCGTGCTCTAATACTTTTTCTTATTTCATATAATATTGTTATGGTTGTATTTCTCTCAAAGTTCTGTGGTCATTGACTCATTTTTTTTCCTGATTTATTAGTATATTGCAATCAGAAATTCTCAAATTTTGCTTTGTGAATTTTGTATGGTTTTGTTCATAGGGCCGGAAATGCTTTTGCGCAAAGCCTCGAATCTGGGTGCAGATGGTAGGCTGGAAGCATTTTTTGATGCAGATGGTGGTGATGTTGTCGAAGTACACGAGTGGACATGTGTCCGTACAATCAATGGTATACATTATTTAATTTTTTTTATAATTTTGGTAGGTTAGGCTTGACGTTTTTGAGTTATAATTTGAAAATAACAATTRTCCTTTTTGCAGGGGAATGATCTGATGAGAATTCTAAATGTAGCAGCTTTTGCAGTTTCTGGATATGCATCGACAGAAGGCCGACAATGCAAACCCTTCAATCCTCTACTTGGGGAAACCTATGAAGCTGATTATCCCGATAAGGGTTTAAGATTCTTTTCCAAAAAGGTTGCTCTTTTGTCTTTTAGAAGAATTCCTCGCATTAAAGATAATTCTTTTTCGCATTATTTTATTATTATTATTTTAAGGTAAAGGCTTGGAGGCCGAAAATAYATAAAAAGAATCTTTTTCATTTTATTTTAATCATTCAAATGGTTTGCATGACTACTTTATGCTATTTTAGAACTTCTTTCTGTGTTTCAGGTCAGCCATCATCCGGTGATTGTTGCCTGTCATTGTGAGGGAAGAGGGTGGAAATTTTGGGCGGATTCTAATCTCAAAGGCAAGTTCTGGGGCCGATCGATCCAGCTCGATCCTGTGGGGGCACTTACACTGCAGTTTGAAGACGYTGWGARGTTTCAGTGGAYCAAGGTCACGACATCTATATACAATATCATAATCGGTAAAATCTATTGTGACCATTATGGCACTATGCGTATTAAAGGCAGTGGTCGATATTCTTGCAAGCTCAAGTTCAAAGAGCATGCCATTATAGACCGAAACCCGCATCAGGTAAATCTCATGTTCTCCAAACAAAAATTAAATTTTATTTTAAACCCAGTTTGAGTAAACTGGTTTATCCATAACATATTTCCCAGTTGAAGTTTGTTTAGGGATAATTACAAAAACTACCGAGATTTGGTTCTTGGTTCCAGTCTTATATTTTGGCCCAACTATATGGAATTTGCTAATGTCATAAAATACTTTACAATTATACCCATCAACTTTTCAATATATTACAATAACCCCAATTTTCATTTGCCTACTTGTAACATATAAAAAAATTGAGGGGTGTATTAGTGAAATGCGAGTTGAAAGTTGGGATTATTTGTAATATTTAGAAAAATTAATGGATGTACATGTAAATTGAGAGGTGAAAACTTGGGATTATCCCTCCTATATACTTATACTGTAATACACAAGCCCCCATCCTTTCATTTAAATTTTAAATAAATTAACAATCTATCATTTTTGAAAATAAATAAATTAATACACCAGTTTCTATGAATTTACAAAAATACCCTTGATTTTTAAAAAATTACAAATAGCCCCTCCATATATTTCTAAAGATAAATCAGGGGCTCTTTTGTAATTGGTTTGATTAAACTTTAAAGGGTAGGTTTTGTAACTATTTCGATATTGGGTTAATTATAACTTTTTTTTGTTGTTGTTGGAATTTGCAGAGTAGTAGTGACTATGCTACAAACAATATTGTGGTTCATCTTATGAGTTAGTCATTTGTTATGTATTAGAGACAAGAATTTATATACTATAGTGTTTATGTGATTAATTTAGAAATTGTTCATTATTTTCGAACATGGAATTATAAGTATCAAATTAATTACAGGTATGTGTGTTTTAACTGTTACTGTATTCCGATTTGGAAGATTTTTAGAAATTTTTATTCTAGTTCTTTTCTTTTCAAAATAAAGTTTCTTCACTCACAATGCCTTTTGTTATTCTAACAAAGTTTCAGTTGGATCAGGAGCAAACAGTTGGATCAGGAGCCTTTTGTCACTCACAATGCGGGTTTGGGTCAGGAGCAAACAGTTGGATCGTCAACTTAGAGGTTTGTGGCAATTTGGTCTATAGATGTAGCTGTTGAACCAAAATTCAGTTTATTAATTTTTTTTAAATTATATTTGGAAATATGTGGTAGGGTGGTGGGTGGTGCAATAACATAAGAACATTTGTGTACCGTAAAACGTCGAGACGCGGATCGTCGAATTATTTCGAAAAGCAAATTCGGTTTACAGGGATACTCAGCAACAAGGCTTCCGAAAACCCAGGTTCGAATTTGCAAAATTTTCTTTTTCTAATTTTTATTTTAAATCCCTGTTTTGCATCATTATTTTCATGATTTTCTTCATCTAATTATTCCACATTCAGATTTTTATAACTGGAACAGAGTAAAAATATGTTATTGTGATGGAGCCTCCTTTGCAGGGGATAGTGAAAATAAGGTTTTGCCATTTATATTTCAATTAGCTAGTTTTGTTTTTAGTTTTTCTACCAATGTTAATAATATGAACCATTTTGATTGATTGATTGATTATTATTATTATTATTATTATTGAAGCATGAAATTTAGTATTTATCTGAATTACTTAACACAAACACAACCTTATTGTTTTTAAAAGTCGTCGGTCTTTGTCAGTCTAGTTTTACTGTGCTTTTACTTGGAAAAAATAGAATTTTTTTGTGTAATAACTAACAAATATCCCTAATATTTAGTTCATGCTGTCGGTTTCATATCGGAAAGATGACTTCAAGTTGTAACAATACTTGCTGCTTGATTTATTGTGCTTAATAAGTGATGACAATAACATTGCACTTAGCAGTGTAGCTGCGTTATGTGTGAGAATTATTGAACTTTACTTACAGCTAGATGTGGATTTCTACTTCATTTTGGGTAAAGTGTTTCTTAGAAGTGTTTCTTTTTAAATTAATCATTAGCAATAATCTAATATCGTTTAGTTTAATGCATGCTATATATGAAATCGTTTGTACTGATGTGATTTGTGTTACCTGGTGATGTTGTAGGGTTGCGCCATAAATTTTGTGAAATGTGATGACATCAAGATCTTAAGAGACATCGAGCAGTACTATAGTGCACAGATTCGTGAAATGCCAATGAATATAGATGATATACACAAGCATGGACGGAATAGAGTAGCTTTTGTTTTTGACATCAAAATCTTAAGAGACATCGAGCAGTACTATAGTGCACAGATTCGTGAAATGCCAGTGAATATAGATGATATACACAAGCATGGACGGAATAGAGTAGCTTTTATTTTTGGTTAAGTAAGAACACATCTCGGGTTTCTATTTATTGACTTTTTTTTTCTTCTTTTTTCCTTTTCTGGAGAAAATTGTAGAGGTAAAGAAGGATTTAGATTATTTTTTAATTTCATCTGTATTAAACTATTCACTTTGTTGCAATAATTAATATATTCAAATATCCGGTATTTGGCAATTCTGGTGTACCTGCTTTCATTTCTTTTTTTTAATTATTTTTTTCTACTCTAGAAGGTATTTTTTTAATGTCCGTTATTTGTTCTAAATATTGACTTTCTAGAATGTACAATCTGAATATCCGTTCTAAATTATGACATTCTAGAACGTATAGTTCTAATATCCGTTCTAAAATAATGACATTCTAGAACGTATATTTTGAATTGTATGTTCTAAAATATGACATTCTAGAACGTATAATCGAATTGTACGTTCTAAGTACGTTCTAAAATATGACATTCTAGAACGTATTTTCTAATATACGTTCTAGAATGTCATTATTTTAGAACGGATATTAGAACTATACGTTCTAGAATGTCATAATTTAGAGTTGCTCTGTACCACTCTATACAAAGTGATCTTTAACAGCCCACGTCATATGTTTTTTTATCTCTAAATATCATGCCTTTCTCAACACTTCTTCGTCTTTGTCGTAATAGTAGTCCTGTTGAGGGAGACCAATAGAATCAATAGGATTGTTTTCGTAATCGTAATCAAAAAATGGTATGTTCTTGTAGAGTTTGATACTCTATCCACTCGTTTATGGGTTTTAGGGCCACATTCAACTACGATAGGTTCAAAATGATTCACTTGGTATACTAACCCCCCAACTGAAAGAATTCTTCGCCTGTTTCATCACCATCATCTAGTACATCTAAACTCTTTTCAGAATCGCAACCTTCATCGGGTCCAAAGTAATGGGCGGTATAGTCCGGGATCACAAGTGGGGGATGCTCGGTGGAATCTAAATTTGCATAATCGATAGTAGTTCTTCCACCCTAATCTCGTAGCATTGATGCATACATGCATAATTATTGCCGCAAGAAATATTCGTCATATGTGCGATTATTTCTAAAATATACAAATGCCCCAAGAATAAATTTAAATACTCACATAATTAACAACTAAACACGAAACATCGAAGCGAATAAATTAAAGTTTTCACATAATTAAGAATTTTCTCGGAAAATAAATAAATCCAAATATTCACATAATTAGAAATCTTTTCACAAATAAATAAATTCAATATTCATAAATAATTAAAAACTAAACACAAAACGAATAAACTAAAATTTTCATATAATTAATAATATCCTCACAAACAAATAAAATCAGTTTTCATAAATAATTAACAACTAGACACGAAATGAATAAATTAGTATTTTCACATTATTAATAATATCCTCACAAACAAATAAAATCAATTTCATAAATAATTAACAACTAAACACGAAACGAATAAATTATAATTTTCACATAATTAATAATTTCCTCACAAACAAGTAAAATCAATTTTCATAAATAATCAACAACTAAACACGAAATGAATAGATTAGAAATTTCACATAATTAATAATTTTCTCATAAAATAAATAAATTCAAATATTCACATAATTAGAAATTTATTCACAAATAAATAAATTCAATATTCATAAATAATTAACAACTAAATAGAAAACGAATAAATTAAGATTTTCACATAACTAATAATTTCCTCACAAGCTAATAAAATTAATTTTTATAAACAATTAACAACTAAACACAAAACGAATAAATTCAAAATTTCACGTAATTAACATTTTTCTAAAAAACAAATCAAATCAATTTTCATAAATATTTACACCTAAAATTCACAAACATATAAATTCAAGTTATAAAAAAAAGTAACAAGTAAACTAAATTTCACAACAAATGAATAATTTATTCATCTAACAGCAATTGATTATTTCTAAGGGCAATTAATTAAAATTTTATAAAATAACTAATTTTTTGAAATAAATAAAAAACTTGGAGTTAGAAATTGCCTTGTGAGCTGGGAGCTTGTCTGCCTCGAGTTGGGAATTGTCGCCTGGGAGCTGGAGGGAGCTGCTGCAGCCGGGAGGGAGTTAGAAACAAGAAGAAATGTTGCTGGGGCGGGACGTAATGTAGGTTTAGGGTTAAAGGTATGATTTGTTTTTTGTTTTTTTTTTTTTGCAAAATTGACCCGAAACGCTGGTGGCAATAGCATCCCGAACCAAAAAGTAAATTTTTATTTCAATTTGACCCTGGATGTTGTCGCCAACAGCGTCCCGCATTAATTTTATTTTTTTTACATTTTCACCCCGGGACGCTAGTGGCAACAGCTTCTCGGCCACCCAACTTTTTTTTTTCAATTCAGACCCATAATTCTTTTTTAAGATTAAATGGTTTGGGACGCTATTCACAAAATGGTCCCCTTTTTTTAATTGACGGGACGCTATTCACAAAAGGGGCTCGATCCATTTTTTTTTATTTGAATATATTACATTTTATCAATTTATATTTATTTTTGTATTAATTATTTAATTACCCCCAAGAATACAGCCAAAATTTTAATATGATGTCTAAAATTATTTTCTTCTTAATAGGTCCAAAAAAAATTTTATTTAAGGCCCCACATTGAACAACCCGATTTAATTCATGCAACTATGTACACTACTAGTTGAGTAAAATATTAAGGCAAACACTTGTATTAGGCCAGATTGACGGGTCATTAATTGTTAGGCCATCTGACCCTATATTATAATATATTATTTTTGTATTTTGATGTATTGATTTTTATAGTTGAAACTATTTATTTTTCATAAATCTCTGACGCGTGCTATGATATATTGATTTTTATACTATAATATATTGACACTATAATGTATTTGTTTTTGATTATAATGTATTAGTTTTTATATTATGATGTATAAATATGAAGTTTTGGCCTGACAGAAAATCCGTTAGTATTAGGGGTGTAATCGAGTCGAACATTGTCAAGCTCGAGCTCGACTACAAAACTCGAAGTTCGAGCTCGGTTCGTTTGAAAACTCGGCAAACTCGAGCTTGGCTCCACTCGACTCGAATTACATAATATTAATAAAAAAACCTAAAAAGCATAAAATAAAATACTTAATATTAATTTTTTATTATATATTTAGGGTATATATGTAAATAAGTAAGTATAATAAGGATAAAATGATAAATCTACCAAACCTCGATTAGGCTCACGAGCCTATCGAGTCTAGTATCACTGAACTCGATACATACTCGAGTAGTTTGAACTCGAACTCAACTCAATATTGTTTTGACCGCGGGAAGGTGAACTTTGCAAAAGTATTAACCTTGAGTCGATCTCAAATTTTTTTCGAATTAATCTGGAATATCTCACGACTTGACTCATATACATCCATAATTAGTGGACCTAGAGATGCACATTCGGTTGAAACCGGCCGGTTAATTAACGGGCGGTTATTACCTGTCGGTTAAATCAACTGGCCCGAGATTAACCGTAACCTAACCGGCGGTGAATCGGTTAAGATTACGGTTAAGACCGGTTAACCGAACCGGTGGTTAACTGCCGTTTTTCTTTTCTTTCTTTTTTTATTTAAATATTTGAATTTAAAAATCTAAATAAAATTTGAAAAACTAATCGTTATAACCGCCGGTTTCAGTTAACCGATTAAATCGCCAGATTTTTTTTTTTTTTTTAAACTCCAGTTAACCGCCAGTTATAACCAACAGTCACGGTTAGCCGGTAACTTTAACCGTAATCTAATTGCCAATTTTCAGTTAACGGTTACGATTTTAACCGAAACCGACGATCAACGATTAACCGTAACGAGTCTACCGATTACTAACCGCCGGTTAAACGGCAGTTAACCGTTCCCTGTTGACACGTCTAAGTGGACCTCGTGGTGCCAAAATATCAAGGACACACAATTGCAACCTAAAAATTAAAACACATGAATAAGATCCCTTGAAATTGAGTTTAATAAATTTTAGATTACACTCAAAATCACTCTCTCTTTCCCAACACACACACCACAGTTCGTCTGGCTCCGCCACCGCACGCGCCGCCGCAATGTCAGATTCCACCGCCGCCGTACAGCAAGCTGAGCCAGCGCCGCCGTCCACCCCCGCTCCCGCGGCGTACCACCTCTACCCCCGCCGCGAGCCCTTCGAGCACGGCCTTCTCCCCATCCCCAAGCTCATCTTCAGCGATGGCACTCAAACCCTATCTCAGCTCAAATCCACCCTCCTGTCATCCAATTCCACTGAACGACTTAGCTCGGACGCCCTGGCCCGCGCCCTTCAAGTTCCCATTGAACATGCGCGGCTTCTAATCGAAACGATTTCGTCCGTTTTGCACGACGAATCTGATCCATTAGTGAAGGCTGGCTTTTCGAATGAGATCGATGCAATTGGGGTGCATGTATATGATTTGCTCGTGTTTTTGTATATACAGAATTATAAGAGGTTGCTCCCTAAAGGGCACAGGGATTCTGCAGCTGTCGCTGATGTTTGGCCGTCGACGTCAGCCTTCGATGGGTTTTTATCTGCTCTTTCCCCGTTACAGGTGATTTTGACTTTGCAATTTTTTGCTTTAAGTTTTTATTGGAGGTTTCTGGTGTTTGATGGAATATGTTTGACGAATCGTTTGCTGATTAAATCTGCTTCTAGAGTAGTGAATTGAATTTAATTGAGCATTTTTAGGCCAATCTTTTCGCTTCTGTAAGTGTTTGGTGGTAACTGGTATGTGGTATGATTTATAGTTTGGAATTGGTTCTGCCATTTGGATTGCTACTGAGCATCATGTTTGTGTTGTATATCTTTTGCCCAAAGTTATTATAATATTATAATTATTTATTAAGAACATTATTAGACAGAATAGGTATCATGTTCGTGATGTGGATTTTGACAATTACTATTCTTGATTTGTATTTACATAACGGTTATATTCTTATATTCATGTTTTATTGAGTTACGTGATGTCGTGATCGGGGCTGTTATCTAGTGCTGTCAATCAGGTAGTTGTTACATTATTATTATTATTGTTCGTTTCTAATAAGCAATTTCACATGAATTGCAGTTGGTGCGAAGCAACAGTCGTAGATTTGTGCCATCCCAAGCTGATGAAGAGGCTCATCAGCTGTCCTATTTGCAGAAGCACATTGGCAATATTCTTTCCCTCTTGGCGGACTCCACAGAAGGGGAAGGTGATGAATCTATGGTATGTAAATTCTGTTGGCTAATTTCATATTTATGGTATGATAAAATGAAGGGGATAGATGTAATATTTTTATAAATGTGAATGTGAAGGTGGATTTTGATTTTTATTTCTTTTTTGCTTATGAATGGATAAATGTAAGACAATATATCTCAGGATAAGTTTATTGTAATTTAATGTTAGCTGGGTTTTTTCGTAATTAGGTCAAACCTCAAGTGTACTTTTTGTAATTAACTCTTTAAGTTTTAATGCTGATTCTCCTCAAGTTTTGTATGGAACTGATGAGTTGTCCTTCCTGCCAGGTTTTATCCATGGATAAATTTGAGCATCTTGGATTTCTTCTTTATTTTGGGGAAAAAGGATCTGTTAGAATCCCCTTGAGCCAGAGCACTCCGTTTTTCGCAAATTCAGATCCCGACATGCCTGCTGCTCCTGTTCCTGCATCACAAGTTCTAGAATGGCTTCTCCAAAATATATCCTCTACCCTCGAACATATCGCCGATAGAGTTTCTCCAAAAGATAGTAGCCCAAGTAGTTCTTCTGATCAGGATGTTCAAATGACTGATGCCGGTATGAGTTCCGTGAAACCGTCTAGCGGTCCTAGAGGCCCAAGTTTCATTGAAGGGATCTCTAAATCATCATGTGTGAAACAAGCATCTGATCTTAAGGGTACATCGGCAAAGGTAAAATCTTTTATTTTTTGGGTTACATGTCCTCTCCTACTTTACTTTTGATTTTTTGCGCTTAGAACTTCCTTAAAGTTTTGGATGGCGAATCTGATCATTATTATTTTCTGGCTAATTTTATGAGGACTGGAGACCAACACCATGGGGAAAGTTACAGATTTGTCCTGAGTGTAATTTATTAGTACTAACATTGAGAGCCATAATTATTACCTCCCCCGTCCCGTTCTATCTGTCGCAATTTAGAAATTTTCATGTCTCATTCTATTGTCACATTTACATTTTGAAGAGAGAATCATTGTTACTTTTTATTTTCCCAATAAGAATTAAATGTTATTTAACTAATTTTACCCCTACCTTTATAATTTCACACTTTTAATTATTTTAAACAAAAGGATATTATGGTCATTTGATACTTATAATTATAACACCAATCATCTTTCTTAATCTCCGTGAAATGGTTAATTGCAACAGATAGAATGGGACGGAGAGAGTAATGTAATTTGATGAAAAACACCAACATTAATTTGCAAATCCATTAGCAGGTAATTAAAAAAAAAACTGATTTTTTTTCACCCCTAGTGATATGAGCTGCGCCAAACCACACTGTTCTATATATTTCAGTTGAGTCACTTAGCATGAGATGGAGGGTGAAGAGCGACATGTATTTCATCTGCTAATTTCATGTATCCAACCCAATCACGCATAAGAAAATAATGATGAAGATTGAATTTGCCTATATTAGTACAAAAATTTTTGTGCCTTCAATCTAACATAGAATGTCCAATTATTTGATCCGGTTAGCTACGATAAAACTTATACCTTATTTTCAGCTGCTTTGTCATGCCTTTATTTTACCATATCAATTGCTTCCTTTTTTGTTTTTTCAGGTTGTAAATTGCCACGAATCAGTAATTTACATTTTGGCACCATTGAGATATGTGACAGTCTATGGATGCTCTGATGCAACTATTGTCATTGGAGCTGTTGGCAAGGTAGTCATGTCAAGTTACAAACATGTTTCCATTTGTAAGTATGTAAATGGATATGGTTATAAAATATGACCAAATTAAATTAAATTAAATTAGAGCTTAAGTATGATGCATTGCATGTCAACTTAATAAAATTAGAGCTTCGATATCTCTAATTAAATGTCTTACAGGCCATTAGGGTTGAGCACTGTGAACGTGTTCATCTGATCACCGCAGCAAGACGTATCTGCATAGCAAACTGCCGTGAATGTGTATTCTTTCTGGGGGTAAACCAGAGACCCCTCATCGTTGGTGATAATCATAAATTGCAGGTCAGTGTTGATCATATTACCTCATGCGTCCATGAGTTGATATAGTTTAGTTTGCCCATGCACTTGAGCTAATTTGTGCATGTTCTCATGAAGAGTTGTTGAAATTAATATTCAACAGGTGGCTCCATATAATGCGTTCTATTCGCAACTGGAGGAGCACATGAATCAAGTTGGCGTTGACCCTAGCATCAACAAGTGGGATGAACCAATGGCACTTGGATTGGTCGATCCGCACGATTCGTTATCCCATCCTGCTGGTGTTTCAGATATTCAAGCTGAATCTGCCACACGCATAGATCCTGACCAGTATACCGATTTTGTGGTAAGTGTTTTTTTTGTTTTTTTTTCTCATTTTTAAATCTAGGTAGTTGAAATATTCTAGATGTAATTGTTCATTGCATGGACGAGGCTGGTGTTTTCAATATACCTCGAATATTGAGCTCTTTTCATTTTGCTGTTTTTTTTGGGCACATATATTAATTATTTATTGTAATCGTGGGCAGTTTCCAAATTGGTTGGAAGGCGAACAAACTGGTGCCACTAAGCATAATCCCTTCCCTTTACCTGATGCCTACCTTGCGTCTCAGCAGAAAAATGTATATTAAGTACAATCAGTTCTGGGTTGGTTTGCTCTCTGACTCGAATTTCAAGCTCATTGACATATTGTATTTTTTTTCCCTGAACTTTCAGATCAAAAGTTTGGAGGAAGTTAAGCAGATTTTGAGGGAAACTCAACTTGAAGATAGCCGGAAACGAGAATTGTCAAATGCTCTTCATGCATGTTTTAAAGATTGGTTATATGGTAATTTCTTTTATGAAACTTGAGTTTTTTCAAATGTGTATGGAGTATGTTATGGATATATATATAGAAAGAGAGAAAAAATTTCAATAATAATACTAAGAAATTGAAAATGAATATATTTTCTTTCTTGCCCGCCCTCCTCTTAAGCAGCTAATGGGGAATTTTTAATTTATTTTATTTTATTTTATTTTTTTGTTTGAGCAGTGCATTGAAAAAAGCAATATGGTTTGACTAAAGCCGTAAAGCCTAGTTTGAGATGTCTTGATTTATTATTATTATTATTATTATTATTATTATTATTATTATTATTATTATTATTATTATTATGCCAAACTACTAATTCCCATATTTTTGTGAATGGACAGCATCAGGCAACATTAGGCAGCTTTACTGCTTACAGGGCGAATAAGTAGTGACGTTCTGGAGAATGGAGTCGACCTTTTCGGGGGTTTATAACTCAACCATTGCAGCCTCCTCCCCTTGCCATTTTTCTCAAGGACTGATGCTGTCAAATTTCTTCAAAATTCACTTGAAAGATTTAGGCACATGTAGATTGCAATCAAACTTCTTGTAGTTTTTAGTTTGTGCATGAACTATATTGTAATCCTCAGAATAATGCTGTTGACATTAAAGGTTTCCAGTGGAGTCGTATCTGCCATTTTTGGGCACTCAATTTTTCAGCTAAATATGTATATCGCTATCATGCATATTTCAATAGTAGTGTTGACATTGATTAAAAACAAGCATGTAGAAGCAAGAAAACTGAGCAACCAAGAGGGAAAATAAATGAAATAAACTCGAGTACAATATATATTTGAAATCAGCGTATGTAAGAAACACTAGGTTCTGATTAAACTAATTAATTACCCAATTATATTAGTTTATTGTTTTCTTTTCAATGTGTATTTCTTGGATCATCAACGTGAGCTTACATATTTTTTCCAATATCCCATGCGTCCTTGAGAGTGATCATGCGTTAGTTCATAAATATATGCTGATTTTAATCTACTGTGCAAATAACTCATTGTTAACTTTTATAGTTAAAAATATATAATTTGTTATTTTGTTTCAAATTTCATATATACATATATAAGAATCGGGTTGCAATCGAGTAGTTTAAACTCTCAAATTCATAGAATTCAGGAAAACATTTTCATTTATATATTATCAATTAAATTTGAGTATGTTTTAAAAATCCGCATTGATTACAACATCAACTTGTGCAACCAACATCCCTCTTCATTTAAGTGGTCATCAAACGAGTTCTCAATAAAAAAGGATACTCCAAAATCCAGAAAACTCAAATGCTCATGTCTATTTAGTCCGCATTGATAATAAAACACCAAATACAAAGTCCTTGTTTCAACTTCAAGAATCACAAAACCAAAAAGCATCACAGAAAACATCACCGTTCTCTAAAACCATCAAACAAACGTTCACTAAAACGGATAAATAAAACACAACATCTGAGGACGTCTAAACTCAGTCTTTTTCAAAGCGACCAGTGCATATGATGAACTGGAGAATCATAACCCCTCGACGGCTCGATTTCATTACGGTACGGCCCGTCGCTCGGCTGACCCAAACCGAGTTGATCTCCACTGAACTGACCGTTTGAAGGTTGAGATATTGCAGCCAAGCCCATATCAGGAGCCATCTCATGCATCACGTCACCAACTTGATTGCCCTTAAAACCCCACGGCAAAAATTGACCAATAGTAGTACTAGGGTCGACATTTGGCTGAACGGGCCCGAGAAAATCGTTCACACCGAGGCTCAAGGCTTGTTGGTTTCTTGAGCCCCAAGACTCATTTGACAGAAGAGAGAGAGCACTAGCATTGGAATTCGAGACCCTGTCGAAACATCCTTCTGAAGATATTTCGGGCCGAGAAAAGATGGTGGGCCGAGCGGTCGGGCCTTGGAGAAGGTTATTATTATTATTATTGGAGAGAGGGTTTTGTGAGTTGCTGTTGTGCCATGAAAGTTCGGACTTTTGTGCGATGGTCACTTGGTTCGCCAGTCCTCGTCCAGGCCATGAATCTCTTCCGGTGATGCTTGTTGAGTAGCCGCTGAAGTCCATCACGAAACCTCCGGTTTTGCTTTGGTTATCTGCGAGTTTGTTGCAAATTTTAACATGACCAAAGAGTAATATGTGAAACAGTAGGTATGTTGTGTGGTGGTCATATTGTTAAGGTAAGAAATCGTACTTTTCAAAATAACTATTTATATTGTTTTGAAAAGTATGGCCGACTTTCCACCTTAAAAGTATGAATATTTGTTTGAAAAGTATGCTGCCGCGTGGAAAAGTTACCGAGTGAGTTTTTGTGTATGTGAAATCAGCCAGAAATTAGACGAAGCGGTAGCGAGATTCAAAGCACACCAAATTATATTTAAAGTAATAAAGTTTTTAAACAAACATAATAGCATTAATAATACTATTTCATAAAACTCAAACAGGTCACGTGAACATTACTTAGAAAATTATTGCAGCATTTTCTTTTTGTCAATGTTACTAAGAATTTCTTGTTCATAAACTCATCTCTCATGCGGTTAAGCAACACACCTTTAATGATATTCATTGCCAAGCAAACTCGTTCAACACTTATATGTAAGAGTAGGGTCAACTTGACAAGCAGTTACATTAATGGATAATCAAAATGTATCTCGGTTTCAACCAAAAAGAGCGAGCACAGTAGCTCGCCTATCCTCTTCAAACTTAAAAAAACCGTTATTAATACTTCACTTATTTTATGTAGTTTTGAGGTTGTCCAAGGCCAAAAGTATTGTGATAAAATTTAGAGGGATGAATTTTACAACTCAAATTGATATTTTAATTACATTTAGGTATCCTCAAATATATATTTCCCCTTGAAAGTCCCTATATTTTTTTCCACAAAAAACACCTCATATATAATATTAACCAAGAAAATCTAACCGTCGGCGCTTGCCATCGGTTGCCCCTAAGTGGCGAAGTGAAATTACACAAAACCTGTTGTATGACCGTTTTATGAAGACTGTTACTAAGACATTTACAAAAGAAGTCATACTTTTCAAAACAATGTAAATAGCTAGTTTGACAAGTGTGGGTTTTTACTTAGAACTATTACTTTTTATTTGAAAAGTATGACCATCTTATGGCAGGTTGCCGATGAAATTATATACTGGGTTAATTACGGAAACTACCCATGATGTTTTTGCCTAGTTACAAATTATTATTATTATTATTATTATTATTATTATTATTATTATTATTATTATTATTATTATTATTATTATTATTATTACCTTTCGAAACTACAAATACCCATTAATATTTTACCAAACACCTCTTGTGGATGTTGTAATATTGAATCTTGAAAATTAGTAGGGTCATTTTGTGATTAGGTCAAACCTCATGGGTAGTTTTTGCAATTATGCCTAAAATAAATGACGGTGTCTAACCAAATGAGGATTGGGAAAGGGTTCCGTAGCGGGACGACAATAGAGGTCCCGGTGGCGGCTTTCTCCTGCGCTCGTTGTGGCCTGCGAGGCGTCTGCGGCAACTCCGTTTTCCTTGGTCAAACTCGGGCAATTGGTGAAACCTGTAAAACAAAGGCTTAACCTCATAAGCTATCTATTCCAAACACTATAGAGCCACAAATTAAATATATATTGATACAGAGTGAGTAAGAGCGTTCACCACCTAAAGGGTAACTGGTTTAGTTTCGCAATTTAGCTAAAACCCCAGGGGCAGCGTTTGTAATTAACCAACCTATCTACTACTCAGCGTGCGTGTGTGTGTTTAGTAATCCAGCCTAACAGTATCACCCATCTAATCCCACAAAACTAAATTCCAATATTCAATAACATCACACTCAATAAATATCAAGAGAGTATAAATCACATCCCTACAAATAAAGGAATTGAAATGAGCATCACAACCAAACTCCAATCATAAAAGCATTTCATTGAGACAATTACCAAACACTTGGTATCACAATCAAATCCACCAAACAAGAAAACAAAAACAGAACAAAAAGATTGTTCATTTACACGCGTGTCACATCATGCCTGTAGTTAAATCAACATAATAATGGGGGAAAAAAGAAAAAGTAGAGAGAGAGAGAGGTGACCTGCTGCACTGCTGGCAAAACCTCTGTTCAAGGCCGGCAACAATGACCTTTGGAGACTTTGAATGCGCACCACAAACTTTGTGCCTACAGTAATACGCCTTAGCATCACTCAGATCTACTTTACAACCCTCCACCTGGCAACGTGGCGGCTGGCTACCCTGCGCCACCCCTGTCCGCCCTTTCTTCGCCGGCGACGACGGCGGCAATCCCGAACCGACGCCTTCGAAGTAGATTTTCTTGCCAAATTTCAAACCGTTGATTGGGTCACCTGATGAAGAAGAAGATGATGATGAACCCTTTTCCATTCTTCTTGATATCTAAAACCCATAAATCACATGCATTATTCTAGAAACGAGAAAGTAAACTACTTCAAATTCATAAGTGGATAAAGTTGCTTCTTTTGTAATTCAAAACATTTTTTTACTAAAAAATATACTCTTTCGGCAGAGGATTTGAAGAAAATTTGATATGTTTCTTCATTAAAATCTTTTTTTTATTATTTTTAATATGGACCAATTTGGAGTGTTTCAAGTGAAATTTTTGGTGAGACTATACATATTATATGAAACACAATTCTTGTTTTTGGCAATTCTTGGATTTCTTGATATGGGAGTGTGTGTGTGGTGGTGTAAAAAGTAGACACCTGACAAATGGGCCATAATTGCCAGCTTGGGGTCTGTGCAAAGAGAGAGAGAGTATTTTGTCAAGTGGAGAAGACAGTTTGTGAGGATTTTTTTAAATTTTTTTTTGTTAGAATGCTTTTTGGAGTTCCTAGCAGCTTTTTATAAGACTCACTTTTATTTGTCATCAAACTCCAACTGTCGTTTTTATGAACGCTTTTTTCTGCTCTACCCCCACACCCTCTCTCTATCTTTGGCCAATAATGGCATGCACACTCGACTAATCGGAGAAGAATCGCTTCTTCCAGTTCAAAGTTAATGGTTTTAACGGTTTAATTTTGATTTGAGAAAATTATAAATTGTGAACCGTCGGTTAAAATAACTCACTTTTTTTTATTTTGAAAAAATAAAATAAAGAAAATAACAATCGAGATTAACATAAAAAAAATCTCGACCAACCGCCAGTTACAAATAGACGTGTTGAACCGGTTTAAAATTGGACGGTTAATTAACCGGCGACGAAGAACCGGTTAAGGTTACGGTTAAACCGGCTAATCGAACCGGCGGTTAACCGAAAATCGATGGTTAACCGCCGATTTTATTTTATTTTTTAATTTTTTTAAAATTAAAATTTAAAAACTTAAATATAAATTGAATAATTGAAATTTAAATGGAATTAGAAAGAGATAAATAAAATCTGAATAATTGAAATTTTGAAGTAAGAAGTTTTAATTTATTTTGGAAAAAATAAATTAAAAAGAAGGACTTGATTTTAATTCTAATATTTACAAACAACCAAATTAACAAGCTGATGACATTTATTTCAAAATAACACAACAAAATCACATTACAAATTAAATTATAAGATTATTTTGAAGTAAAAAGTTTAAGGAATATATATTTTTTTAAAAAGAACTTGATTTTAATTCGAATATTAAAAACTTAAATTTTAACTTTTAATATTAGAATTAACTTGCATACGTATCCTCGTAAAGGAATCAAAGTCCACGTAGTTCGTTTTTTTTATTTTTGAAAAAAATAAGTTAAAAAAAAGACTTGATTTTAATTCTAATATTAAAAATTAAAATTAAAATTTAAAATTTTATATTAGAATTAAATTGCCTACGTATGCTCGAAAAGGAATCAAAGTCCACGTAGTTCTTATACTTACCTCTCTTACCTACTTACCTATTCGTCGTTGTCGTTGCTTCCCAAAGTGGTATCGTAATAGTCGCTCTCTTCACCTTCATCCAATTGTATTTCTTGTTCTCGTTTTTCGGCTTTCACCCAATCGTTCATCAATATTTGATTTTTCAAGATTTTTGGGTGTTAAGCTAGACCGACGCTCATCTACAAATAGCCTCCCGTGCTAAAGGTCTGTTCAATAGAAACTGTTGAAACAGGAACGACGAGAACCTCTTTGGCAATCCTAGAGAGTGTAGGAAAAATACTGGTAATTTTCGACCAAAATTGCACAAGATCGTTAGTAATACCATCGGACTTTTTTGGAAGCGAACTCGGTTAAAAGCTCCTAAATAACTGTCTAATTCCATTGATCGACTAACACTAGCCCTTTGCCGTTTTCGCTTAGTATCCTCGATAAACCTTATATATGGGGCTAGAGCTCATAAAAGGGTCATTGAGTCTTATATTAGAAATGGTGGGGGAAAGGGAATGAGACACATTAACATCATTAGAAGATGAAGATTGATTGTAATCATTAAACAATTGTGTGAAAGATTAGCTTGCTTGGTGAGAAACACTAAGAGAGCTAGGAATTTCAATATTTGAAACTTGTAAAAAAGGACCTAATGCATCAAGTAAATTTTGTAAACCCTCTACCCGATAATTAGGGTCTAAAATTTTTGCAATCAAAAAAACGTGGGGAATGTACATGAAATTTTTGACCCATTTAGTCAACATATTAACATACATTTACATTCAGGCGAATCGAGTAAAAAAAGTACTAACAAGTAAAACTTGAATACATTGATCAACAAGTAATGTGGAAGTAGGATAATAAACATCGGATAAAGTCACGATGGCGTCGTTAAAAGTCTTTAAAAGGGACATCATATTATAAATCATTCCACATATGCGAAAACAAAACGAAATCGACATCTTGATTATTAAAAAATGCACACAATGCATCTCTATATTCAAAAGTATCATTAAGCAATTTATAAGTAAAGTTCCAACGATTTGGCACATCAGTTGAGATTTTTTTGGATGCAAATCATTGGTTTGGCAAAATTTTCGCCATTTCTTTTTTAAGCGAATAGTGTTTACGTAGATGATATATCGCACTCCTAGTTGGAGCAATTTTAGATTTCAAAATATTTAAACCATCTTGAACACATAAGTTCAAAATATGACAAACTTATCTAACATGAAAAAATTGCCGCCAATAGCGGGTTGACAAAACTTTTTTAAAAAAATCTAAACTAGTCGTATTAGCGGCTGCATTATCAAATGAAATTGAAATAACTTTGTTACTTAAATGATACTCAGACAAAATAGTGGCTATTTTGCGCGAAATATTCACCGCTTTATGCGGAATATCAAAATCTCTATATGCAAGAGCCAAAGAATTATCAATCCAATGACAAGTAATTCCCATATAATTATGATTATGAAAGAATCCGTCTAAATATTCGAACATATAGAGACACTTTGAGACAAACTATAAATATTGAAATCAAATTCAACTTATACTTACCGACCATTTTTTCAATAACGCGAGTTAATTTATTTCGTGAAATCCTAGTGTTAGATGGATTAAATGCACCTCTAATATAATCTTCTTAATGATTACTATGCACATGATTAAAGGGAAGACTCACAACGTAAAAATAAAAATTCTGCAAGAAACTTTCTATGACCACTTTCGGTATATTGAAATAAACTACTAGAACTCGTATCTTGGCCGTCAGTCCCGATGCCGGCGGTAGACGAAGATGAGAAGTTTAGTTGTGTTTGAGAGCTTCCCACGCTGTATTTGTCGGGATGCTTCTTCTCCATGTGGTATTTGAGCGACCCGTAACCTCTATTATTTTTAGAACCGAAGGCGTAGTGATTCGTACAATAATTGCATTTATCATCATTTATCATATCTGTAAAGCTTGCGGTGATGCTAAAGAGAATACATAACATATCTTTTTCATTGAAAAAGAGCTAAAACTTTCTGGAAGCTTGCACCAATGTAGTGGTATGGATTGGAAATAGAAGGAACCTCTTTTGTGGAACTACAAAGTTAAGAGGAGATGTGGTAGCTGAGGAAAGAGAGCAACTTACCACTTACCTCATTTTGTGGTTATGGAAACCCAAAACCATTGAGACTTTCAAAAGGCATGAAAGCCTGAAAATGCAACAATTGATGCAACAATTCCTGAATTGAGGGAGTTCCAAGGAGTGCAAAAAAGAATTCTCAAAGGAGTCACACCATTATCTTGATGTGTTGTTATTTTCTTTATGTCATTTTGTTTTGATTTCTATTGTTGGTTGGATCTAGGGTTGTCTATTTGAGTCCTTTGTTTTGTTTTGTTTTTTCTTTTTTTTTTTTTCTTTTTTGCCAAAGGAGCATTCTGACTAACTAATGCTTACGGTTTTGGATCCTCTTGTCTTCTAACATTAACATATAGCCTGAAGCATCAATTGTTTTTCTTTTGATATTTGTTCGTTCTTGATTTTGTGATTGTTTGTTGGGTTTTGTTTTGTTGTCTATGGTGCTCCATATTCTACCCGTTTTGTATGTTGTGGTCAAGAATTACCTTGGTCGTTTTGCCCCTTTTTGTAAATTCTTGAGGTCATAGTTTGTGTTTCGAAAAAAATTATAAATGTATGCTCACCCCTTCTAGACCTTTGTCAAAACTTGGAAGGACCAACAAACTATTTACTCTTTAGCAGCGAACAATTATACTTTTCAAAATAATTATTTATGTAAGCTTGAAAAGTATATCTTTTCATTTTAAAAATATGAATATTTAGTTGAAAAATATAACGTTGATTTGATGTTTAAAAAATAACGATTGCACACCAACTTTTGCAAGAGAGTATACCATGGACCTAGGTGCACCCTGTAATTTAATTTATCATCGTATATAACTGACATATATCATCACATATAACTGATACATATCATCACAAATAATTGAAATTTTAAATCTAAGACTTAAAATTTTAAAATTTAAAAAATAAACGTAAAACAAAAAATTAAACCTTGAAAATGGATAACTAATCCCTAAAATGAAAAACTAAACCCTAAATTGAATATTAAACTCTAAATCTTAAATTTCTATCATATATCATCACATATAACTGTCATATATCATCACATATAATTGGTAGAATGATAGATTTTTGACGGGACCCTAAAATGAAAAATTAAATAAAAAATAAAAAACTAAACCTTAAAATAAAAAATTAAACCCTAAAAATAGAAAACTAAACCCTAAAATGAAAAAGTAAATCCTAAATTCTAAATTATTATCATATATCATTCCGTATAATTATTATATATAATCACGTCTAACTGTCATATACCGTATAATTAATAATAATAAATTTTTATAAGAAACACCTAACAAGGTGCAAATAAAGAATTGGCAATTGCAATGTCGTCGTCGCATTATTCCCATTGTCATTTATTTATTTAGATTTCGGTATTTGGAAAAAATGCAAATGCATCAACAAACCCATCTACCCGTCCCTCCAATTGCATCGTGATGCCGTCGTAAATGAATGGCCTCGAAGGGCCCCCCGCATTTCTGTTGGGCCTGTTGGGCTTAAAGTAGAGATAATATAAATTGCGCACAAATTTATGCATAAAATGGGTTTAAAAAAACATAAAAACTTAAATCGCCATTTATAAATTCAAAACCCACTGAGAAAACAGCAGATTCGAAAGAATCCAGACATCGCTTTAGTTTTCACTCTGATGTTTGTAATTTCATTTATTTTGCACTTCGGTACTTGTGAAAAAAACCCTCTAATAAGTTTTACATGTCTTTATTTTTCTTTTTCTTTTCCTTTTTGTCAATTACGCCGCATTTTTGTCGGTATCATTGCCTCACCGGTGTATGTAATTTATTCTTCTAAATATGGTATATGTGCAAAAAATCAAAAAAGAGAGTTTAAATCAAGATTGTACTTTTATCTGGTCATGGATCAATCATTATCCAATATCCTTCTTCTTGATATATATATTTCTCAAGGATGGTCGATGAAAAGTTAAAAATTACTTGTCACTAACTGTGGGGTGGGGTACATTTAAAGAGGAGAAAGTAAAAATTTTGAGTCCACCAAAACTCAAATTACAGATAATTGGCATCGATAATTAACAATTATAGTTATTCAATCAATCGAAATTTCCAAGCAGTCAACCATTACCCAAATTACATGGCTTCGCCTCTTCAGATTTATAGTTATACAGCGCTATAATTAATAAAACGTCCAAGTACAAGACAACATAGTAAAAGTCTCAGACCTTTCTTCAAAATAATAATAAAATTGCATGTACTTGCATCTTTATAAATATCCTTTAGAATACAATAAGTAATAATAATAATATTAATAATAACTCATTAATGGTGATACATTTCTTAAAACTAGGGTTCAATTACCATGAGCTAATTCAATGTTTAGGATTTGACGATAGCCCAATTCACAAACCTTAAACAATAATGTCCGACATACCAATATAATTAATTATCTATGTTTAATACGCCTTTAGGCCAGTAATTATTACAAGAACTTCAAAGCCTTTGGATACGCATTTAAGCTAGTAATTATTACAAAAACTTGAAAGCCCTTGGATACTAAGTTTAAACAGTTAATATGAATTTTTAATTATATATAGCAAAACCTTGTAAGATTCAGCCGTCTTAACATATGAACATTATAATTATCGGTGTTTAAAATTTTCTCTCTTTTTCGAATAATGACGTGATGCGATCAAAAAGATTGGTGTCTCAAAAGTAGAGGGTACTGACGTTAAATATGAAGTCAACGACCTAATATACCTTCGATATACGTGCGACAACCTAGTAAATTTTCAAGGAGCTCCTGGCGACCTGATAGATCCTGCAAAACAAAACCTAAATCAAGGCGGTGGACGGCCCCGACGTAGGCCCTCCAATTCTTAAGTTAGAGAGTGCGTGAGAGAGATGCGATAGTTCAAAAATCTAGGATGTGAAATCAACTTAGAGAGAAAAAAATGAGGTTTGAGTCCTCTTTATATAGATAAGAGAAGTATTCCCAATTTAGGTTTCCCCTCTCCTACTATAATACCATAATAGCACGACCGATTTAAAATTAGGATTCCTCCTGTATGCTGAGTTCCCATAAATAATAGAACTTTCGCTGAATTACTGAATTAGCCATGGGCTAATAAACCTGTCCATAGACTTAGTCCGCCGGGACCCCATAGAATAGCCCATAACAGTTTGTCAAAGCCCAAAACCATGAGGCCCAACTCTCAACGCCGAGTTACCACTCAGCGCCGAGTTGGTACAATAACACTTATATCGTAAGAGCTCGCCACCTCACATAGGAGCACGTCACTCCTATGCATCAGGTCGTTACTCTCCAAAAATAGCTCGCCCAACTCCCAGAAAGATTGCACCTTCTGAGAAATGAGGTCGCTTACTAAAATCCACATAAATACCTGCATGTTACCGATGTGAATATTTGATGTCGTATCAGCTAGTCCCCCACATTCTGATTGGTTGAGGTAGGAAACCAAGTAGAATGTAATCATGAGTTATCTCCGAAGTCAAACAGTCATGCATATTGAAAAAAGCACTATACCCCTAGCCGTCACTTCTCATTTAAGATCATTAAATGCACCTCTACACCATGTCGGACACGCGTCAGCAGCTCCTTTCCTCGTAATATATTTAATTATGTGGGCCAAAAAATGAAAGGCCCACAATAACACTACCAACTTTCCCGCCTATCGAAAAACCCTTGTGTCTTTTCATCTTTACGCTGCCCAATACACAAAACACTCGTTCGTCTCCATTTACCCTCATTTACACCAAACCAAAGCAAAATACACTATTCTCCTCTACAAAAACTCCCTGCAAATTTCTGCAAAAAATCACGAAACACCATCAATCTGCACAAAATCCACCGATCAAGATGATGAGTAAGTCCCCCTAATCCCTTGTTCTGATAATATTTACTCTAATTTTTACTGTTTTTGCTATGTTGCTGAGTGCAACTTTCTGTTTTCCCCTCCCCATTATATGACTGGTTGATGATGAACATAGCCTCACCCAACTCCAATCCCCCAAACCCCAACTTCTCAAACCTAGATTTACCTTCTGATACCGATTCTATTGAAGTCTCCCTTAAACGACGTAGCAGCAAAAGAAACACGCCCGCACCCGAACCTGTATCCCGACCTGGTCTAACGGATGTACCGGAGGGAGACATATCTTGGCCTGGACTTTAAGCTCAGAGTAGAGCTTTAACCGAAAACATACCTGAGGTCATTTCCATAACACAACCGAAAACATCCTCTTCCTCACAGCCCGACTTTTTCATCTCCAACCCCGTAACCATAGTACCACCTTCGGCGCATACCGACCTGCCTGTTCTTCCGCGAGCTACCAGATTAGCCACGCAAAACCGTTGGGTGCTCCCTAACCGGAGCAACCTTAAAAAGTTTATAGAAGATCTTAACCTTTCCAAGACCTTAAAAGTGGCTTATCTTAACATCCTCCAAACCAATCCAACAAACCCCCTTTGAATCACATAGTCCTCTTCGAAGAACACCTGAGAGCGGGCTTTAGATTCCCTGTACATCCTTTCCTGATAGATATGTCTGTGAAGTATAAAGTCGCACTTTTATAGATGACTCCCAACTCCATTAGATTCTTAGTTGGATATATAATTCTTTGTAATTACTATAACGTAGAGCCCGATGTATGTTTCTTCATATTTGCTTTCAAATAAAGAACTAGAAAGGTTCCTTCTACCTCTCTCTGTGCCATAAGAATCGTTTCTTGGTAAACCCTCATCAAAAGTCCATGAGTGGCGGGTTAATTTCTTCTTTCTTCATAATCCCGAAGCCTAGCCCTTTTACACCGAGTGGCAGGAATCAACTCCTAAACAAGACTCAATACCATCCATGACAAATCAACGTACCCTTTTCCAACAATACTCTAACCTCCTTGACAACTGGAGTAAAAAACCTTATAATGTAATGAAGCTCACAGATTCGGAGAGCGCTTTCAGGTTTGTAGGTCTTAGCCAGTGACCTATAGAGTTAACCAGATCTGCATTCGGTAGGTGTCTGAAATATCACAAACTCCTTTAACCTAACCCTCACGGTAGAATAGATTAATTTATTCGCTTCTTTACGCAGATGATATTATCACCAGCTGCTTATCATTGAGCTCGGAGGGAGAAGCCACTGTCCAACCTGATCCAAGCCCTGCTGTAACATCAGTGACGCAACCTCTCACATTGACGTGGACGAAGAGGTAGAGCTTGCCATGGCGGCTAGAGATGGTCAAGAAGAGTTAGCCAACCCCAAAGAACGGATGCCTCTCCGAGATGTTCTAAATAAAGGAAAAGGGAAGAGAGTGGCTAGTGAGCGAACTCCCTCACGACAGATACCTCCAGTACCCAAACGCCGACGTCTCTAGAAATCATCAACTTCGAGTCCCCCGGACTTGGAGAAAAGTCTTGCTTAGTGCCATAGCCTCGATCAGGTTAAGTCTTTACTCGAGAAGCGGATGTTGTCTCAGGTAATTTGGGTGTTTTGATTTCATTACATGTATAACACCGTATAATAGGCTTTCATAACTTACCCCACTCTTATATATTTTCATAGAGCTAAAACCTTGGATGACCTCCGTTTCGAGCCACCTACTGTTGGCGACCCCCCGAGGGCGAGTTACAGAAAACTTGTGACGAGTTGACGACTCATGCTAAGAAACAAACACAACAGCCTGACTAAAGGAGAGCTGGATGAAGCTCGCCGCCAACTAGAAACTCGGGAGGAGGAGTTAAACGTCTCCAAAATCCAGGTGGAGACCTTGAGAGATGAAGCCGCCCGACTAAGGGATGAAGCCACCCGCTTAGGGGAGCGGATGTTGGAGGCAGAAGGACAACTACGACGAAAGGATGAATAGATGGAATGTGCAGTACGCATAGCTCGGTAGTAGGGAATGACTGAAGGTCGCCGGACGCTTCTAAAGAGCGATGTGGGCAAGAAGTTCATAGAAGCATACAGAAAAGAGCTGATGGACAAGTATCGGAACATAACAAACTACTTGGGTAAAATGTGGAGAGGAGCTCAAGAATGGTTCAACTTTGCTGTAGAGCGGATCAAAGCTCAACTTGCTACAACCAACAACAAATTCAAACCAGATGCGAAGACCATGAGCGCCGAGCTCCCTCCTTTCTCTTTCTGGAAAGGTGATAGAAGCCAGCCCACAACAGCTAAGTGGTGGATCCCCTGTAGGGTGATGCAATCTTAAGGTCTGGGCTTAGCGCTGAGCTAGAGACCCTTGTAGATGAGCTGGTATCTGAATGTAATCCTGTCTGATTCATTTAGCTTCCTTGTAACTTAACATTTGCTTCTTTTGGTTTTTGAGTGTCATGTATGAACAAACTTGATTTCCCGCTATGACTTGGTTTTATCATAGAGTTCTTATAATTCAAGATAACACAAACCTGTCATAAAATGGTTGTAGAAAAATGTCCAAAAACCATTAACAAAACCATACTTAACTATGGATAATGTGAACCAGAGAGTAGTTAGGTCGCCCAATCATAATGAGGGTAAACCAAAGACAACCAAGATTATACTTAGTCCCCCAAGTTAATGTAATGTGGTCGAAAACCAATAATGTTAGCTTCCCCATAGTACCATATAAACCTGTTTTACAGCCAAACTTACAAGCATAAAGATCGCACAAAGTCTGTAAAAACAAACATACTCTAACAATATGCAAGCAACATGTAAATCAAACATGTTTGGATTTGAAGGAAAGTATGTAAATCAAACACACTTCCCTTCCAAAACATCCCAAGATATGTAAGCCAAACATACTTAATGATACATAAAAACATGCAAATCAAACACGTTTCCACATAAGATCAACCAAAGCACATAAATTCAAACAAGGCACACATGACCAAATGAAACACATACGACCAAACAAAACATATAAGGCCCAATCAACATCATGTAAATCACACATAAAAACTGAGAGGAAACATGTAAGTCAAACAAGCCTCCCCTCAAAACATCCTAAAATATGTAAATCAAACATATTCAAGGATATGTAAGAACATGTAAATCAAACATGTTTTCACACCAAACCAACCATTGCCATGCCCATAGATCTCATCACCGACCTGATAAGAGCGTCGGGACTTAGCCATATAGACAAAACCATAAAGACTCATAGAACACCACAAGAAATCTTTTATTCATTATTGATTTGTATCAGCCCATAGCGGGTAAAAAGTGCGACAAGAGTACGAGTTCATCGCTGACCTAAAGGAGCGTCGTCCCATAATAAGTAAAGATAGAGTTTTGAAAAGTACAAGCCTATCGTCCGGAGAGCTTGGCATAGTACTTCTTCAAGTGACAGACATTCCAGCTTCTTGGTAAAGCTTTTCCTTTTGCATCTTCCAGCACATATGCTCACCCTTGTAATACCTTGATAACCTTTAATGGTCCTATCCAATTTGGATCCAGCTTCTTAGTGGTGTAGATTGCATCAGCCCGCTTCTAGACAAGGTCGCCGACCTAGAAGTATCGTCGTTTTACTTTTTTGTTAAAGGCAGCCTGGATTCTTTGCTTGTATCTTTCCACACGTGTTGTGGCCTTTTCGCGTATCTCATCAATTGTTTCGATAGCTCCGCTGGCTGTCGTTCATTCTATTCCTCGTTGAATGTTGATAACCGGTGTGATCCTCCAACTATTTCTGCGGGGATAACAACTTCCATACCATAGACCAGGCAAAAAGGTGATTCGCTTGTAGTAGTTCGCGGGGTCGTTCGATAAGCCCATAAAACGGATGCGAGCTCTTCGTGCCAAAGTCCCCCTGCTTTTTCCAGTCTCAACTTGACTCCCTGCACTATAATACGGTTAGTGACTTCAACTTGTCCATTGGCTTGAGGATGCACCACGGAAGCAAATCGCTTCTTCATCCCCATTGTTATACACCATTCCTAAATCATCTGCCCATTAAATTGGGTTCCATTATTCGAAACCAGCACCCGCGGAATGCCGTACCTGAAAAAAACATTGTTAAAAATAATGTCCATGATTCTGCTCGCTGATGCCGGTCACCGCCTCGGCTTCCACCCACTTTGTAAAGTAGTCCACCGTGAACAACAAGTGTTGTTTGTTGTCGGGCGTTATTAGAAAGGGCCCCACAATATCAATCCCCCACTACTTAAAGGGGCAAAGCGAGCCCATAATCATCATATCTTCCGTGGGCACATGAATGATAGGCGCGTGCATCTGACATTTTCGACAAGTCATAACGAGCTCTCCCACCATACTTTTATTCATGGCCAAAAAAAACCAACTCACAATGTTATCCCCACCAATGCTCAGCTTTTCGTGTGGTCGCCACAGTACCCTTCGTGTATTTCTCAAATCACCTCTAGCCCTTCTTCCTTTGCCAAACACATCAAGTATGGGGCGAATCACGACCTCTTATGCTAATCTCCATTTATTAAACAAAAACGTGCCGCTGTCTTGGCTTCCTTAGTTGATAATTGTGTATCTCCTATGATCACCTCATCGAGAGTCCCCCAAATTGGTGTTCGCCAGTCTTCCTTTGGATCGATCTCCATAACCTCCTTCCCTTTGTCCACACTACTGTGCCCCGATTCCATCAACGTGACTTTCCTTGTGTCACAGGTACCCAATGTTCCTGCCATCCTGGCGAGTTGATCTGCTCAAATGTTATCAGCCCGCAGTAAGTGCTCTAGTGTAAACTCCTCAAACTGCATCATTGCTTCCTTTAGCCTTTTCAAATATTCCTGCATACGTTCTTCCCTTACCTCAAAGGACCCATCAAACTGGAGAGCTACCAATTGTGAGCCTGTGTAAGCCTTAATTTTCCACGCTCCTAAGTCGCTTGCCATCCTTATACCCTGTAACAGTGCCTCGTATTTTGCATCATTGTTGGAGGCCTTAAACCCCAGCTTGATCGCAAAATCGAGATTTTCTCCCTCTGGACTAGTCAAAACAATACCTAGCCCGGCTCCTGATGCCGTAGTTGATCCATCTGTATGCAGTAACCATGGTTTATATTCTACCTCCTGTTCAGCAGGGCACACCATCTCTTGTAAAAAGTCCGCCAACACTTGCGCCTTGATAGCCGTTCTAGGCTCGTACACCATATCATATTCGATGAGCTCAACTTCCCACTTCACCAACCGTCCTGACAAGTTCGGATTACTTAATACCTGTTTGAGAGCTAATATGGTGCGTACCTTAACCTTGTGGCCCAAAAAATAAGGCCTAAGCTTCCTTTCCGTATAGATTAGTGCAAATCCACCTTTCTCCAGCTCCAAGTAGTTCAACTCGGCTCCTCACAAAATCCTTCTAATATAGTAGATGGGCTTCTGCACGCCCGCATCCTCCCTAATGAGCACTGAGCTTACCGCGGCCTCTCCAACAGATATATATATATATATATATATATATATATATATATATATATATATATATATATATATAAATTTAAATCCTCACCTGACATTGGTTTGGTCAGCAATGGTATTTCTACCAGGTACTCTTTAAGCTTATCAAAAGCTTCTACGGCCTCTCTCGTCCATTCAAAATTGGATCTCTTTCTGAGCGTCCTAAAGAAGGGCATGCCCTTTTCCACCAACCTGGATATAAAACAGCTGAGACCTACAATTCGACCAGTTAGCACATGTGCGTCGCGTACCGTTCGAGGATGTGGCATCTCCATAACATCTCGCACTTTATCCGGGTTTACTTCGATACCTCGCTCCATCACCATATACCCCAAGAACTTTCCTGATTATACACCAAATGCACACTTCTTTGGGTTAAGACGCATGCCATATTGCCTTAATATAATGAAGGCCTTTTGTAAGTCCCCCACATGTGAATCTGCCTTTTTGCTCTTTACCAGCATATTATCCACATAAACCTCCATAGTGGATCCAAGCAAGTCTTTGAACATCTTGTCCACCAGCCTCTGATAGGTCGCACCTGCATTCTTCAACCCAAATGGCATAGAAACGAAGCAATAAGTACCTGTCGAGGTGACAAAGCTCACCTTGGGCTGATATTCCTTCGCTAATGGGTTTTGATGGTCTCCTTGTGATGCGTCAATCATACTTAACAACTCGCAGCCTGAAGTTGAATCGACCAATTGATCAATGCGTGACAGTGGGTAATGATGTTTTGGGCATGCCTTGTTTAAATCGCGAAAACCCACGCAGATTCTCCACTTCTGCCCAGGTTTTGGTACCTTCACAACATTAAACAGGTATTCTGGGAATTGAATCACTCAGATATGCCCCTCTTTTAGTAACTTCTGCACTTTCTCTTTGATTACATCTTTTTAGAGCTAAGTATTCCTTCTTGTAGACCTCTCGTTCTTTCTTGCTTATTTTCGCTCATACCTTTTCTGACCGTCATCTAATAGCATAATCTAGCGACTTGCTATTCTGATACAACTTCCTCTACCTTATCTCCCGCCGGATATTTGATACTCATGTGGTAAGTAGAGGTTATCGCCTGGAACGTGTTGAGTGCAGGTCACCCTAATATTGCATTGTACGCCGAGTTCCCTTTGATGATTACAAATCTCAAATCCTTCTCCACAATTAGTTCACCCTTTCCCAAATCCACAGGGAGTGCCAACTCGCTTTCGGTAATAACCTGCGCACCATTGAAAGCGTAAATCGGACTATTTACTAGTCGTACCTTTGCCTTCAGGTTCATCTGATCTAGACATTCCCAGTATATGATGTTGACTAAGCTCCCATTGTCTACAAACACTCTTCGAACCTCGTATCCTGCTATCTCAGCTTCAATTACCAGCGCATCATTATGTTCCATCTACAGGACGCGTCGTTTGTCAGGGCCAAATGAGATTATTTGTCTCGAGGTCGGGGGCCGTCTATTAATGATAGCAACCTCACACGGCCCCGGGCGAGCTGCCTTAGCATGTTTTTTTTCGCGTGTTGTTTGTGTCTCCATCCGTAGGCCCTCCTGAAATCATATTAATCATCCCTTTATTACTTCCTCCTGCCTTTCCTTGTTCATTCCATTTTTGAACTCCTTGCTGTGGTTGTCTCCCGGCCTGGTTCGGAGGTGGACCCCCCGGAGGTGGTGGGGGTAGTGGCTGCGCTGGCTCTCGTGGTTCTCTATCTCTTTATATGAACTCCTTCAGGTGTCTGGCTTTGATGAGACTTTCAATTCCCTAGTGTAAATGCCTTCAACGCTCGGTAGAGTGTCCATAATTATTGTGAAACCTGCAAAAGAACTCAGATTTTGGGTTAGTAGGAGGTCGTGTATAGTTTTCCTGCCATTTGACTTCATCGGGTATCTGCTGCTCCATGATTGCGAACATCTTCGCTTGTGGATATATCAAGGGGTTGAAATATTCCTCTCTCCTATCCCTCATATCAGCTCTAGCTGCCGCTCCCTTACCTGCGCCACTAGTCAAGAGTCCTTGAATAGCTCGTCTTGGTTCCCTCCTGGGCTCCGACCTCTTAGGGATAACCTTTTATGAGTTTGCGACCTCTACCCCAAAACGTAATCTGAATTCGTCCTCAGTTCCCTCCACATATATATATTTATCGCACCTATCCAAGACCTCCTCATATGTTTGTGCAGGTCGCTTCGCCAGCGATTTATGCAAATCTTCCCTTCTTAACCCTTGCTGAAGTGCTCCAGCCTTCATCTCATCAGTTGTTGTTGGTACTCCTAGAGTATCCCTAGTAAATCGATTAACATAGTCTTTCAGACTTTCCCTTGGTCATTGTACCACTGCGAAGAGAGATTGTGCAGTTCTTGTGTGCCACTTAGCACTAGCAAAATGCTTTAACAAGGCTGCCTTCATGACTTGAAAGCTGGTGATTTTTCCCGGCGGTAACTGGTGGAATTAGTCTTGTGCTATTCCCCATAATGTGGATAAAAAGGCTCGACACGCTACAACATCTGTGTACTGTCTTAGTACTGCCTCATTCTCGAACTCCTTCACATGTCATGTTGGGTCGGACAACCCGTCATACTGAAACTCTAATACTTTGTACCCGCGAGGTAGTGTTGTTCTTAATATCTTTTATAAGAAAGCGTGCCCTATAGACTTGTCAGGTCCAATTCTGGCGACCTATCTTTGCAAAGATAGTAATGCCTTCTTCATGTCTCTAATAGCCAGGGTACCTGGTCCCACTTTTTCGTCCTCATCCTCTTCATAGCGCCGAACCCGGCGTTTGTAAGATCTCATTTGCGTCTGATAGTCCATTAATGGTTCCTGACTATCACTGTCGCCCTCCTCTTCCTCTTGAATTCAGTGTTTATAGGATTTTCATCGTGACCCATCACCCCTGATTCGCCCATCACGATTGTCATATTCTCTCTCATCCCGTTGGGCCCGCCGTTTATAAGGTTGACCGCACGACCTCCCATCCATGCGAAACCGATCCTCAACATAATCATCATTGGATGATGATACGAAGTCCACCGGATGTCTCCGTCTTCCCGAACTTTTAAGTAACTCGTCACTTGGCCTCCATGGTGAGGATTTTCTACTTCTTTTCTGTCTTGCAGTTATATTTTCTGGTGTGTATTCTTCATCTCTTCGAATATCTTTCCCTTTTACACCATCACCTATACTTGCCTTGCCTGCCAGAATATCCTCCAGTTCCCCTTGTTTATCTGGAGCTACCAATCCCATCAAGCTTTTGAGGAGGCCCTTATCGACATAGCAGGGTTTATCTTTTGACAGCTCCTTCCATTCCTTCATTCCTATGTGTATGGCCCCTTGCCTAATTATGTTCGGAGCCTTCTTCTTATGTTCTTCTTTTGGATGTTTCATCTTTTGTTTCCCCGGTGATGATGGCGGTGTGGTATTTGTTTGGTCTGTTTCCGCTAGCGGTGGTGTTTGTTCCTTCCCGGTATCCCCTTTCGTCTTACTTGTTTCCTCATCAAAACTCAGGTTTCGAGGTTTGATACATATTTCTTTCATGGTTTGTTTATTTTTTTTAAAATAACCTCACGTCTTTCTCCCAAGACTCGATGTCCCTCTTTCCCACAGACGGCGCCACTTGATTCGACCAAAAAGATTGGTTCCTCAAGAATAGAGGGTACTGACCTTAAATATGAAGTCAGCGACCTGATATACCTTCAATATACGTGCAACAACCTGATAGATCTCCAAGGAGCTCCTGGCGACCTGATAGATTCTGCAAAACAAAACTCAAGCCAAGGCGGTGGACGGCCCCGGCGTAGGCCCTCCGATACTTAAGTTAGAGAGTGCGTGAGAGATGCGAGAGTTCAAAAACGTAGGATGTGAAATCAACTTAGAGAGATAAAAAAATGAGGCCTGAGTCCTCTTTATATAAATAAGAGAAGTATTCCAAATCTAGGGTTCCCCTCTCTTACTATAATACCATAAATAGCACGACCGACTTAGAATTAGGATTCCATTTATGCTAAGTTCCCATAAATAATAGAACTCTCGCTGAATTAGTTAATTAGCCATGGGCTAATAAGCCTGTCCATAGATTTAGCTTGACGGGACCCCATAGAATAGTCCATACTAGTTTGTCAAAGCCCAAAACTATGAGGCCCAAATCTCAACGTCGAGCTGGTACAATAGCACTTATATCATAAAAGCTCGCCACCCCTATGCATCAGGTCGCTACCCTCCAAAAACAGCTCGCCCAACTTCTAGAAAGATTGCACCTTTTGAGAAATGAAATCGCTTACTAAAATGCACATAAATACCTGCATGTTATCAATGTAAATATTTGATGTCGTATCATGATGTAAGCTTTTAATTCCAATGTTTTGTTTTAAATGTTTAAAAACAAACCAAACTACTCTATAGTTAACTTGAGACTTAAAAAGCTCGATCATCTTTGCTCAATTTATTAACATGCCGATATTTGCTAATTTTTATTTGATAAAAGGTAAAGTTTGACTCAATCTCGAGTGTGATATAATTAGTTAAAGAATAATAAAATGTGTAAGAACATCATACTAGTCAAGAACAATTCAAGTTTAGCTCGACTATTAGCTCGTTGGAGCCTAATTTGTATAATAATCAAACTATACTCAAATATAAACTTGTAGATCAATCAAAGTTTAAACAAACTTGGGCATTGCAATGTTTAGCACAACTCTATTGTTTTAAAGTTATACCCTAATTATTAGAATTCTAAGCTCTGCACGTATATAGGAGTTTTATTAAAAGTATAATACACGTTCAGAAAAAAATCTCTTTACATATAAGAACATCAATTATTTTGATTTTGATTATTATTATTATTATTATTATTATTATTATTATTATTACTACAGTTATTAGAGTAACTCTTATGCAATATCGGTCACATTCTAGAAACAAATCAAATTAGACAAATACTTGTGTTAGGTCATATTAACGAGTTATGATCTTTTAAGTCATCTGGTCCTATACTTAATGTATTGATTTTTGTATTGTGATGTATTTGTTTTCACTCGAAAGTATTAATTTTTCATAAATCTCTGAGGCTTGCTATGATGTATTATTCTTTTTATTATACTGTATTGGTTTTTGCACTATAATGTATTGGTATGAAATTCTGGCCTAACGGATGATCAGTTAGTCCAACCTAATTATTAGTATAAATAATTATTAATATATATATATATATATATATATATATAACAAATATATATTATATATGTATATATATACTATATATATATATATATAATAGGGTTGGGCTCAAATGAGAACCCGTCA
>BMAC01000013.1:106686-129081 GCA_014905375.1 Phtheirospermum japonicum
TATATATATATATATATATATATATATATATATATATATATATATATATATATATATATATATATATATATAATTGTGATCAAGTATAATGTCTTTAAATCTGATTGTCTTCAGGACGTTTGTACTTCCACTTCAAATTCTAAAACTGCACATAGTATCAGATGGCGGCTGCAAAACCACTATCCAACTCTATCCACATATTGAACAATGAAATAAACGCAAGAATGTATAATTACATGTAAAAACGAAAAGCAATCCATATAATTTACCAAAAAGATTATTCTAAAAATAGACCACTTGGCTAAAAATGAAAATGTATAAATATACTTGAAGCAGAGTAAGGGCATAAGAAATGTAGTTTCGCATCCTGCCTTGGATCATAACACGAATCTAATTTTTGACAACCGGTGTTTCTAATTTTGGCTTCTCCATCTTCTAGTACTATCCATGCACTACCCAAAGAAGAAGAAAAATAAAACCAAAATGACAAAAATAGAATAAAATCAGAAAACACAACATACGTATTTGAACGTGGCAAACAAACGGAGATATATAATGGAAAGAAAAAGGTAACTAATTACTAATTAGTAAACAAATGGAAGAGAAAAATGATTTTTTTAGACAAAATCATCGAAGCTGAGATTCATGAGATTTTAGGGGAATTGGAAAACCTGAATTGAAAATTTAATACTTTGCAACTGTGTGTATGCATGTAAATATACGTTAATTTGATTCAGCCGTAATGAATTCATAAAATTGGATGAAATGTGGTCAAAGGAATTATGCAATAATAATTTATTCAAGAAATACTTAAAACTTATTGAATAAAAAAAACATGGAACCAAAATATAAGAAAACTAAGAAAGTATAAATCAATTGCAAAAAATATGCATATAAAAACTCTGACCGGAGACATCGATCCAAGAAATAAAGCAAAATTCTAAGAGAGAGACCAAAAAATAGCGAAATAACTAAATACATAAATCCAAACATATTTCTCTTAAAAAAAGATTGATAAATACAAAAATAGCGAAAGAAATTCAAAAATGATGATTCATGAGATTTTAGGGTAATTAGAAAAACCTAAATTAGAAAATTAATACATTGGTGTTGTGTGTATGTATGTAAACATAAAGTAATTTTATGCGGCCTTAATGAATCCATAAAACTGGTTGCAAAGCCTTTTAATGTTTTTGTTTTCACATCCTAGTCACTATGTCTAAGCAATAAACATACAATACAATAAAGCCAACTTATAAATATTAAACATTCAATCATATTCCATTCATAATGTAAGAATTCCAAAAAGTAATCAAGTAAAAATCTCAATTCACATGTTCATAATATGACTTCAGGAAGAAGAAAAAGAAAGCAGACCCCAAAAGCACACACGTCGGATGAGGAACCAAAAAAGAAAAATCATGTACACACTCGAATCCATTCACAAAAGTAATGACAACATATAAATCATACCGGATCACATTAGGCTAATCTTCAAAAACCACACTAGAAACATAGAAATATTCTCCGGGGCGACAACTTCAACACGCCGCTATTGTTAACGTCACAACCCAATAATGTCCAATCAATTAACAACCATACGATTAACAGTTAACACTGTGAGATCTAAACCTACAAAATAAAATTAATACACAATGAAAAACTGATTGCAATTATATCAACTTCACATGCTGAAAAATACAAATTATAGAAGAATAATGAAACACAAATTGAAATTATTATCCACGCATGAAATGCTCTGCCTAAATTATGATCTCTTTCTAATTCACAACTCTATAATAATGCATGCATAACAAAATAAAAAAAATGATACCATATTCTCAATTAATTCGAGTTCTTTTTATTAATTAATCAAAACAAATAAATATAAATATTCTTTTGGTTACTCTCTAATGTTGGATTGCCATACTTGATTACTAGCGGAGGAGGATGACTGGAGGGAAGTAGGGGTTGTTGGGCCGTTGTACCCAACACCACAATAAAAGCATGCCTTGGTGCTGGAGTCTTGCTTTTGTGCTCGAAAAAAATTTCAAAAACATTAATATAATAGTTCAAATATATTTTTGGTTCTTGAAATTAATGAATTACTAATGAATTTGTGGAATGTATTTCACCACGGGAGTGTTTGAGAACATTCCCAGATTTTAAATCTTCATTTCAGGCCCTCTCTTCTCGTTGTGGTCGGCACCACCTTCACCGTCTATCCTCAGGCGGAATCATATCCATTGCTAGAGTATGAATTTTAAATAAGGATGCATGAATTTCCTGATGATATGCATCTGCAGGATGAATTTGAGACTAAGAGGGAGAGGCGGAAAGGGAGAGAGGAAATTATGTTTGAAAGTCTATAGAAAAAAAACTAAGTAGTTAATAAAAATATTAAAGACGGATAGTTGGGCGGGAGAACCCATTATTTATCAAAGATTTTCTTCACATATTTTTTCTAATTGTTTCTCTCTCCTGTCAAACTCCCTCTTTATATATATATAGGCAACACTCTTGTTAGGCTGGACTAACGGATCATTTTTTAGGCCAAAATTTCATACCAATACATTATAGTGCAAAAACCAACACATTATATAAAAAAAATTAATACATCATAGTGCAAAAACCAATACGTCATAGCATGGGTCAAAAATTTATGATAAATTAATACTTTCGAATACAAAAACCAATACATTAAAGTACAAAAACCAATACATTATAGTATCGGGTCAGATGACCTAATGGGTTATAACTCGTTAATCTGGTCTAACACAAGTGTTTACATATATATAATTTTGTTTAATTACTAAGATATTACGATAATACGTCATTCCAATCTGTCGAGATAACAAGTTCATTAATAATTAAACATATTATAATATGTGTGTGTGTTTTCATAATATAATTACTCTGGCGGATTACGAAAAGAGCCGAAATCGCCCCTATAAATTAATGAAAAATCCCCCTAACTTATGTGTCTACTTCGTATAATTTATTTGATAATAAAAAGTTCTGGTGTTTCAGTTCTTTATGTGTCATCCGAGCCTAATATCTACCTAATTTAACAATTTTATTTTATTATATCTTGTCTATTTTAAGGCAATTTATTAGGTGCACCTGGGTGCACCTTGCTAGGTGCACCCTATTTTACGTGATGATATATGATAGTTATATGTGATGATATATGACACTGATACATGATGATATATGGTAGTTATACGTGATGATATGTGACAAAATTTTAGAGTTTAGGGTTTACTTTTCCATTTTAGGGTTTAGGGTTTAGTTTTCCATTTTTAGGGTTTAATATTTCATTTTAAGGTTTAGTTTGTTATTTTTTTTATTTAGTTTTTTATTTTAGGGTCCTGACAAAAATCTATCAGTCTACCAGTTATATGAGATGATATGTGTTAGTTATATGTGATGATATGTGATAGAAATTTAGGGTTTAGAGGTAATATTCAATTTCGAGGTTTAGTTTTTCATTTTAGGGTTTAGTTTTCCATTTTTAGGGTTTAGTTTTTCGTTTTAGGTTTATTTTTTTTTAATTTTAGGATTTTAAATTTTAGATTTAGAATTTCAATTACTTATCTGTGATGATATGTACCAGTTATATGTGACGATATGTGACAGTTATATGCGATGATAAATTAAATTAGAAGGTGCACCTTACAAGGTGCACTTGGGTCCATGGTATAATCTCTCCTATTTTAATCTTTTCCTATTATTCCTCTACTATAAAAATATAAATAAGTCATAAATAATTAGTAAAGAAAATCAAAATTGGTTATCTTAATTAAAAGACAAATTACATATGAAATAATTTAATTAAAAAAATAATTAAATAGGTTGTATTTATAATATAAGGTAAAATAATTTTATTTTTGGAATTCGATTCTATTCTACATAGGTCAATTATGAGTTACAATGTAACATGGGTTTATAATATTACATCTTTTGAACTTTTCTAAGTATTTAACTAATAAGTGTTAAAGAATTTATTCTAAATATTCAAATATAAATTTACTTAATAATAATTAAATAATTGAGATTAGAACGGGTTGAGAATGTGACATTTTTTTAATTCTTCTAAGTATGTATAAAGTTATCAATGAATTTAATATCAATATTAAAATATAAAATTATTTAATAATTACAATAATATATATAAATAAATTAGACATGTATAAGACACGGGTTGAGAATACATCCTTCAAATTCTTTATTTAGATTTAAAACTCTATAATTGTCACAAATATCTTTTATATTTTTTCCCGTGTAACATACATGTGTTAAACTAGTAATAATTAATTACGAATTCCCGATGCTCTGATTTACTAAATTAAAATTCAATGATAAATTACCATTTGTTGAAGGAAAAATACAATTAGTGTACTTTCGTCTGTGCCTTCGTCAATAAGTAAATGATGTAGGACAATTTAGGTATTTGTTATCTTTATTTATTATGGAAACATGTATTTAATACCCCTATATAAAGGGAGTCTTCGATGGATAAGAGAACCCTAATTTCTACCGTCTTCCTTCGTCTCTTTTTTATTTCTTCTCTTCATACTTTTCCTTTTACACATTATCAGCATGAAACTCTAACATATGAGAGTGATCGACAAATAAGCCTCCATACCCTATACAAAATTTTTTTGGGTCAAGTTTCTAACTGTGTTATATGTTTAAAAAATCGGTTTCTCAAGTTTCAACCGTTGGATAGAGCTAAAATTTTTAAATAACCTTCAAGACCTTTTGAATCACATTCTTAATGGTGGAGATTTGATTCAGAAATACGAGGAAATATATATAAAATCTCGAACAGAGCAGATTTTATTTTCGGAAATTTATGTGCAGCATTTTTCAAAATACGATTGCGCACAATAGAACCGTTGGATCAAGACAAATTTTGATATATTATTAAAAACATAAAAAGCTTAAATATTATTGGTGGATATTTGAATAAGAAGTCTAAAAAATCCGAAAATGAATTTTGAACAGAGCTGATCCTGTTTCTCAGAACTGTCTGCCCAACTTATTTTAGAAATTCAATTACGCACAATCTAACCGTTGGATGAAGCTGAATTTTGGATATATATTAAAAACACATAGAGGTTAAATCTGGACAGTGGAGATCGGATTTGATGCTTTGTATAATCTGAAACCTAAAAACAAAATTAGGAAAGAATCATGACTTTCCTCCAAGGTAACTCGAATTACCCTATTATTTATTAAATGTAATTAATAAATATTTGGCAATATTTATATATGGCATGGTACGTATTATTGTGCATGTATATGTATATATGTTACCTATGATTATATGCATGGGATGTTATGTGAAATATTGACAAACATGAAATTTTGCAATACTTTAATGATATTCATAGAGTACATAATATATTATTACTTATGCTTTTAGATGACTATTAAGAAATCTTAAATAAAGTTATTTACATGATTAGATGAGAGATTGATCATGATTTTGCCAATATATTTAGTTAATCATGAATTTCGATGAATTGATAGATTCATGTATGTTGGTGATTCTCTTCAAGCTGATTTTATAAGCTACTTTCTATATATGCATTATTGATTGTACATTTGCATATTTTCATGATAACTAAAGTTCATGAACGATAAAGAATTGTATAAATAAGTCTTGTGACAAAGTATATTCACAAAATATCAAATAAAGAGATATTATTCAAATTCATTATCTAAAGAAATTGATTAAAATAACTCAATCTAAATATAATTTAATATACTCAAATGAAATTGAGTACTACCATTATTCATTTGATGTGGAAACTAGAATAACTACAATTCCACAATAATATTACCCATCAACCCCTAATTGACAAAGAATCGTCAAACTTAGTCAAAGTCAATTCTCTTATGAACTTGAGAATTCATATTGACCTCAAATCTTATATTGGAAGTATATGTAGTTTCAAAGTCTCAATAAATTCTAGATGTACTCTAAATGAATATTTGAAAATTTTATGAAATACTACTTCCAAGCATAAGAACTTAGTGAAAGGTTTGCTTGCTAAAAATGGTCAATGACTTTGATATGTTGCGACTAAAAATATGACTTACCATATGTGAAAAAGAAAGTCACTTTAAATGACAATAATAAATTGAGAGATACAACCTCACTCTATTTTTTTTCCACTTGAGCAAACATACTGATGCACTTGTATAATATTAATTATGATAGTGAGTCATTAAGAGACATGACATTATTATTCATAATACCAATGTTAGACCTTTGGATAAAGAAATTTCTTGAGGCTAACCATGATTGATTTGAATAGTGAAAATAACCTCAATGTAAAGGGGAAGAGACATGTTGATACCTACCTATGTGGAAAGAATGAATCACAAGGTAAGATATGTAAGAGTTTGTGATATTTATTGGTTGTGGTAGAAGTCATGGAGATTCTCCCAATAATCTTGCTTAGTCAATGAATATCCTCTATTTTGATTGATGAAATTCGTTTGTTTCTTACTTTACAAAGAACTTGTAAAAGTATGATCAATCATTCACATTGGACTATTGTATTTGGTCTTAAAGATTATTTTGAGTTAGATTTATGTAATGTGGCCTGATTTAATTAATTCTAAAGCATTGAATGTAATTGAGTTTATTTACCACAAATTCACATACAAGGCTCGTGAGTAAATTATTAGATATAATGTAACATATCTAGTAAATAATGTAAAATATTAGAATGAAAAGTATTTCATTCATCTCTGGAGGAATGTGAGAATTTGTCGAGGAATAGACAATTATTCACTTAATTGATATTTATATGTGACAAAGTCTTGAGGCCTGGTGGCACATTAATTAAAGTCATAAAAGCTCATTATGGACCAAGTGCGAACGAACCTTGTTAATTTTGATGATATTCATGTTGATGATTATCACTAAGAAGTACATTATGAGAATGTAACTATACTTTTGATTTATTGTTTTAGAGTCAATCTAGTAATTTTACTTTACTACTTTTTGATCATTGAATCATAAGATATGACCAACAAAGAACTTTTGAATACGACCCATTCAAGTTTTGACACGACTGACATGGATTCTTTGGTCATCGTAATATGATGATCCATATTATAAGAAATGAATATGGACATCTTTTATTTTGAGTGAAACACAAAACGAGATAGAAATTTGATGTAAAGTATAGCATCGAACTAATGTTGTTCAACTACAGCTAGTGCGTTCTAAAGTACTATGAGCACTAAATACATTCATATCTCAAAGATACATCACTCATTATTTCAAAACTCGTTCATTAGCAAAATTGTATGCTTGAGACATGCATATGCTAAAGATACAAAGTATAATATTTCATTCTTATAATTGATAATTGGTGATACATGTGGACATAACCATTTTAAATGCGGATCATTCAAGTATTTTATAGTTTTGGTGGATATTTCGACACGTATTGTCCATAAAAATGTTGCATTTGCAAAATTTCTAACACATTTAGTAAGATTGAGGACTCACCATCCTTATAGAGCACCCAAACTCATAATGCTAGAGAGTTTACATCAAAAGTTTTTGATGTCTATTGCATTTTAATCAAGATCGATGTAATGCATCTTGTACCCTAATGTGCATATACAATAAGTTCTCAAAGAAGACACCGTCAAAAAGAATATAAATGGTGACTAAGACAATATTTATGCGCACTCATATATTTGTCTCTGCACAGGGTTATGCAATATTGTACGCAACTCTTACTTATTCGTTTATGAACCCCTGCTAACCAGATATCTTGCGTACCAGTTGGTAACTGGATATAAGCCTGATAATTCATATTTACGCATATTTGATTAAGCAGTATATGTGCCTATTGCGCCCCCACAACACATTCATATGGGTTTCTAAAGACGATTAAGTATTTATGTTGGATATGAATCTCTAACAGTCATCCGCTATTTGAAATCTTTGACAGACGATCTCTTTATCACTAAATTAGCGAATTTGTCACTCTAATGAGACAGTCTTCCCGTTGTTAGGGGGAGATAAGAAAAATTATATTCTAATAGAACGACAGGAATAGTTTTATACTATGGCTCATTATGATCCCCTCATTTCACAATGTAATGTGAAAGTAAAGTAAAGTGAACAATTGATCTTCAAAGTATAGAAGACTCAATTTCTAAAGTGAAGAGATCATATATATACAAGCTGCAGATGTGTCTGCAAAGTTAAAAGTCCCCATAAAGGGCACAATGTCGCAAATTAAGACATTGCAACCATACTTAGTGGAGGTGTGGTTGAGGTCTTAACTCCCAAAAGGAACAGAGGGAGGTCACTTGGTTCGATCAATACTCGCCCAAGGAATAAGAGGGCATGTATTACACAACTTTAATTGATCATCAATGAATATAATGACTCTCATGAGATTATCTCTGATTATACTTATGTCCATGAATCATTACTGGAGGATGCTCCGAATTTTAATATGATTCTAGAGAATAAAGAAATCTCAATGTACTATGAGAGTTTATATGAGTTGATGGAAAGATTTTCCACACACATTGATGATATATACATTGTTGCTCAAGAAATCATAGAGCACAATAATATCGAACCACACTCTATTGAAATATCAATATAGAGCAAACTGATCTAAATGTAAAGAATCAACCCAGGTAGAACCAAAATTCACTGACAACAAGGCAGGTATTTGATTTGGTAGTGGTAACCTCACCAAGTGTAAAGTTTGTAGGACATAAACAAAGTTTTGTCAGAATGCGTAATGAGAAAAAAAAAGCCATCAGATGCAAATCTAAACTTGAAGCACAAAATTCCTCACAACGCCCTGGAATTGACTATGAGGATATGTGCATCATCCTAGCATGTACTATAATTGTGGGAAGGGTTCTCCTATTACTCATCTATCATATGCTGATGATATTATCATTTTTACCAATGGGAGGGAAAAAGGATTGAAATGGATAATGGGATTCCTTAGTTCCTATGATTCTATTTCTGGCCAAGCCATCAATCATTCCAAAAGTACCTTCATCATTAGCCATAAAGGTAAACCTCACATCATCTCTAAAATTTAAACCATCACCGGCTTCAATCCTGCTCACTTACCAACCACATATCTTAGTGCTCCATTATACAAAGGCCGGCTCAAGAGAACTCTTTTCACATCCCTTATCCAGAAATCTCAGGGCAAAGTGCTTGGCTGGGATAATAGATTACTTTCTCATGGGGGCAGGCTCCTTCTTATCAAAAGTGTACTAGCATCTCAAACAGTACATATTTCTCATGTTTTAAAACCTCCTGAAATTGTGATTCATCAATTGGAACAAATCATGGCATCCTTCTTTTGGGGTTCCTATGGAACTAGGAGAACAACTCATTGGATTTCTTGGGATCAATGTTGTAGAACCACTGATGAGGGAGGATTAGGCCTTAGGAAACTTTCAGATTGCATTAAAGCCTACTCCTTCAAACTTTGGTGGAGAATCAGAATGCAAAACTCTCTTTGGGCCAATTTTCTGAGAGAAAGATACTGTGGAAATTTCTATCCTGGAAACACACTCACTTCTGTCCATAATAGCCTCTGTTGGAAAAGATTTTGTAAAATCAGAGACAAAGTACAAAATCAGATTTTTTGGATCATTGGTAATGGAAATATCAGTTTCTGGCATGAACATTGGGTAGGTGATGCTCCTTTAGCTAATATAGTTCCTGGAGATCATGATAGAAAGGGAGAGATAAAGGTCAACAATTTTTGGTCAGCTGGATCTTGGAACTTTCAAAAATTATGCACTGTGCTCCCAATTAATATTGCTCATCTGGTATGTGATGTTCCTATAAATCATGGAAAAATGGACAATATGATTTGGAAAGCCTCTTCAAATGAAATGTTTACCACTGCTTCTGCTTGGAATTGCTTGGTTGAACCACATGTTAAACATTTTTTTTTTGGGGTATTTTTGGAACAAATACATCACACCAACAATCTCTGTTTTCCTTTGGAGACTGGTACAAGGGAGAATTTTTATGGACTGGAAACTGCAACAAAGGGGGATACACATGGCTTCAAGGTGTCATTGTTGTGGTAACTGTGCAGGTACTCTTGATCCTCCAGTTTTTTTCAGAATTTAAAACTGAAAAACTTAGAACATTTATTTTTTGAAAATGATGTTAGTTCAAAAATCTGGGATCATTTTGAAAATCTTTTGAAATTGGAGAAACCTCAGAAAAAAATGTGAGATTACTTATACAATTATGGGCCAAATCCTTCTCACATACACACACAACACATTTGAGTGTTATAGTGCCATATTTGATTCTATGGTTTATCTGGACTGCCCGCAATGACTCAAAATACAGGGATATAAAATTCAACTTTGTAAAAATCAGGGGCAAAATCTATAATTATATTTTTAACCTGGCTAACCGACTGGAACCTCGAGTTTGGCAAGGAATCAGGTCACTGGCCTGTGAATTTAATGTCAGGTTCCAAATACAAAGGTACAGACCGTACTGATCATGGTTAGATGGATCAAGCCAAGGCTGGGATGGTTTAAAATTAACACAGAGGGGTCAGTCCAAAGCAAGCAGGCCGGAGGGGGGTGGACTCATTCGTGGACCGGATGGTGAAGTTATTCGGGCTTTCTCAATCTTCTTCCAGGCAGAAAATAGTATGGAGGCCGAAGCCCAGGCACTAACCTTTGGATTGGAGCTTTTTGAGGATCTTCCAGCCCACTCGACCTGGATTGAATTGGATGCTATGGGCCTCCGGCAAATCTTAATTTCTTCGGCCCATTCCGGACATTGGGCTTTACAACACTTTAATTTAAAAATTCGTCAATTTTGTGCGAATCAACTCACTAATCTGACGCACATTTTTCGTGAAGGAAATAAACCGGCCGATTTTCTCGCTAATATAGGATGCCGGGATCAACAGAACATTGTTTATAATTCAGAAAGTTTACCAAAAATTTGTAAAAGTTTGTGTCGGATGGATCAACTTAGTTATCCATCCTTTAGGTTAAAATGAGGTTGTTTTTTTTTAATGTCGGATCTTTTTTTGTTTTTCTAGATTCTAGGATCCATTACGGGGTTTTGATATTCTTCCCCTAAGAAAATATCGTTGTATCCTTTAAATTCGACTTTTGTAAGCCTTGACGTTTATTACGCCGTTTTAATAAAATTCCACCCCTCGGGTGTTTAAAAAAAAACAATTCTAAAGAATGAGAATGCAGTTTAAACCTGTGGTTACATCATATCTCTATGAGGATCATGATTTAGAGATATATACGAAAGTGCTTGCTGGTCTTTCGTTTCCAAGGCAAGTGACTCTAAGCCACGAAATGCATTTGCAATTAAGTTAAAATGCTCACTTTATGGATTGAAACAATCCAGACGGATGTGGTATAACCGTCTAAGTGACTACTTGATTGGGAAAGAATAATCTATGCCCTTGCGTATTTGTAAATAAAATAAGTTTCGAATTTGCGATTATAGTTTTATATGTCGATGATATGAACATAATATCCAGTCCTAATGAAATAAGAGATATCGCTAGTTATTTGAAATTCTTAATTTGAGATAATGAGTCATGGGAAAACTCAGTCATGTTAAGGCTTTAAACTAAACCCGAGTTTGTGGAATATTATATTCTACAGTTTGCATATATCCAAAAGATGATCTGAAAATTAAATATGGATAAGTGCAATATGTTAGCACTCCTATGATTGGTCAAAGTGAAGATATAAGAAAATATCAATTTCGTCAATGGAATGACGAAGAACTGTTGGGAGCTGAAATTCCCTACCTACGTACAATATGCGCATTATTGTACCATTACTAATACATTTGACCAAATATTAATTTCTCAAAATTGTTATCTTGATTTAACTCAAGAAAGCGCAATGTCACTGGAATGGAATCAAAATGTAATTTGATACCTAAAAGAAACCATTGACGCGAGTTTATTTTTCCCATTCATAAATATAATTGGGACGCAGATGGTATTGTAATCCCTATAGAAAATGTTGAGTTTACTTCCTACTGTAAAACACCAAATAGTATCGTTGATGTTGGTGTTAGAGTAGAGTGCCCGACGTTCATAAATATAATTGGGACTGCAGATGGGCTTGTAATCCCTATAGAAAATGTTGAGTTTACTTCCTACTGTGAAACACCAAATAGTATCGTTGATGTTTGTGTTAGAGTAGAGTGCCCGACGTTCCGATTAGATTGGATTTCATTCTACTTGTATAATGATTTTATTGGAATTATATTAATAAAGGCAACTTTCTTTATCTTATGTTTTCGCTTTTATTATAATTGCACGTATGATAAAGTCCTTAGACCAATTTAAACTATGGGATATGGTTGCTCATACGATGGCAATCATGGAACATGTCTCTAAGGTTTCGGTCTTAAACCTGTTCCAAGTCAATGAGCTTTTCGAGATAGGACATTGAATAGTCCGGTAAGACTTGTGCATATGATGCATGCTTGTAAGACAAGGATATTGCATTCCATTAACATCAGCGTTGTGACGCGAGTGCATATATGTGGGTGCTTGTTGGAGAACAAGTTCATTGAACATGACCCGATGAAAATTCTTAACTGGAAGATTTGTCTGTTGAATAAGAATTTACATATTGCAATAGTACATGATTAGTCCTTGACTTGAGGTACGATGGTAGCCTTGTGAACATTGTGCAATACTTAGATTTATTTTTTGATTGCCTGACAATCGTAAAAGGGGTATTTTTGGTATTGTATCGATGTGCATGGAGGTTTGTCTGTAGCCAACATAGAATTCGACACTTGTCTATGGACAAGAGAGTATCCTGTGAATTTTCATAGTTTGTGATTCAAAAACCTTGGCCAGGGCACGATGAATATTGATTCATAAATGAATTACTTAAACTTGAAATGAAATGAAATCACAGTTATTAAATCAATTGGGTTTCGACTTATAAATCCATGCCCAAGATTTAATCGGGAAACTAATTGTCGAAAGGATCGTACATGTATGGACTTGCAATTGAAATAGGTTTACTCGCTATTTCACCTAATACTAGGTAATCATGCTACTTGCTAGATGTTGTCATGATTTGTAGGTTCTTGAAATTAAAGAGTTAATTTCAAGAGAATTAATTAATTAGATTAATTAATATAATAAATTGTTATTTATAAACTTATAAAAGTTATAAGCCTACTGCTGGTGTTAGTCGTGAACCTAAAAGGGTCACACATAATTTTGGTTGTTGACATTTCAAGATTGATAACTCCAATGGTTGGAATAATTAATTAATTTGGATTAATTAAATGAGATTTTAATTTAATTCAATTATTGGGTTAAATATTTAATTATATATCTGATTATGTAATTAAATCTAATTTGATTAGAAATCTCAATTAAAGGAATATATTAAATTAGTCAATTGGATTGATTAATCTAAATTTATGGGATTAATTAATTAATTCAATTAATTAATTAGTTGAATTTTAAATCCAAATCCATGTAATTTTTTAGTAGGCCCTAATTGTAGAAGCCCATTAGAATAATTGAAGATTTTAAAGTAAAATTAATTTATATTTAATATTTGTATATAATATAAATATTTATATAAAAGGTAATTGGGATCAAGTTATACCCTTTGTTTAAAAGGAGACGGATGACTTGGAAAGAATTCTTTTTTTAAATATTTAATTAATTAGTTAATTAAAATTAGACCTAATCATAACCTAACTAATCTAATACATACATATATAAGAAAGAGATAAGCAGCCGTCCTCTGCTCTTTGAACAAACAAAAACAAAAGTTTTTAATTTTTGAAAAGCGTCTTTAAAAAAAAAAAAGTTTACCTTTTTTAAGAAGAGGCTGCAGTGGTCGAAATATTGAAGAGAAAGAAAATTCAATTTCACTTTTTATGTTTTATTTAGTCTTCATTTTGTAGATGATAATTAATTGATAATTTTCATCTACAATAATTAATCTTCAATCAATATTGATTGTTGGATTAATTATTATTCCTTTAATCAATTTGAAAACGGAACGATTCTACTAGTGAAGAAATTTTCCGGTATCGCATTCAAAAGGTGGACTCGATTAGAGGGAATACGCTTGGATCTCTACTGCGAGAAGTTTCGGTGTTAGCCACATAGCCGGGAATTGATTCCCTCTCCATCGTCGCTTGAAGATATCGAAAGCGAGGTATTAATTTATTTAATTTTATAAGAATCATAATTTGTATTCGATACATAATAATGAAAATGACGATCGTTAAAATCGCTAACGAAATCTGCGGGGTTTAATATATATATATATATATTTGATATATATATTGTTTTAATTAATTAAAAATTTCAAAATCCGCTGCGTAGGCCCCGTTCGATTATAGCGAACCCAACAGTTGGTTACTCATTCGACCCATGTAAAAAGATCATTATCATACATGTAGTAGTTCGTGAGTATTTACGATAAATGTTATGATCATTCATATATCTGATGATAGTGGCTTGAACTCTATCACTGAAGAAAATGTGATAATACAGAGTAATATCAACTCTTCTACAACCAACAACTATACACTTTCTCAAGAATCAAGTAAATTGTTATCTTTATGTATTATGGAAACATGTAATACCTCTATATAAAGGGAGTCTTTGATGAATAATAGAACCCTAATTTCTACCATCTCATTAGCCTCTCTTTTATGTCTTATCCTTATACTTTTCCTTTTACACCATTTTTTTCCCATTTATTTTATTCGTCTTATTTTTTCATTATTGCATTTTTTGTGCCTAAGTTATTAATAAGTTGCCATCATGCTTAATCACGAAACCTTAAAAAATAATACCCCAACTTGCAGGAAACACTTGTGTTGTTGAGTGTACCTATAAGGCTTTTAATTTTAAACACGACATAATTTCGAATTTAATGATAAAAACATATTAAATAATAATATTGTCGCTCATGGTACAGTCTTAGGTTTTGCTACAAAATTCAATTAATGTTTGTCTGCTGCACCCTTAAACCAAGCAAAATTGTTTCTATGCAATAATTTCAATTGATGTTTCACAGCATATTTCAATATCATCGGTACTTAATTAGTTATATATAATAACATCATCAATTTACACTTGTTGTGTATTAACTGTTGACATACAAACCATACCTCATGTCATGAAATGATGTTTAGGACAGGGGGAGCGAGACGTTTATCATTACAATTAAGTGTCAAATGAAAGTGCTGTGATGTATATAATCGAAATTATTTTCGATTTTAAGCTATCGATATTTGACATAAAATTGACACATACAAATAAATTATAAAATGACACTTATTAAGTCTTTGTGATAGTTATAAAAACAAAAATATATAAAAGCATGGGTAATTCAAAAAAAATATGAATATCATATTCTCAACTTGTATCGTAACATACTAGTGCCCCATACCAATATAAATATTTCAAATCTTAAAATACTAATATTAAATCAAAATATTACTACCCACGTTTCAAATTAATATCACTAGTTGCCCACTATAAAATATGAGATGTGTTGAATCTTGCACAACGTGGAGAATCACTTCCAAATGAAATTTATTTACAAGTTTATATTGCCTTTGTTAGTAATTTATAAGTACACGTTAAGATTATATTGTGATTATTTAAATTATAAATTTTATAACTTATTTATAGTATTTGAAGCTCTAACAATTAATTTTATTGAACTTTTCACAAACAATCTACTATAAAACAGGTAGATCAAATCGCATAATTATAAATTAGTTAAATCAATAAGAAAATCTATAAATAAATTCTAAGTAATTTTTTAAATTAATTAAAAAATAAATACTATAACTATGACGGAAAATATATACATCCAGATAAATAAAATAATAAATTTATAATTAAATTATGAATTTTTATTTCATAAATTTGAAAATTAAAATATCATAAAAAGCACAAACATATAAAAACCAATCAAAAATCATATAAAACTAGTGGGAAAAAATATTAAAGACTTCTAAAGAATCATTTAAAATATAAAACATAAAAAACATAAGTAATTACAAAATCACATAAGTAAAATATAAAAATTATAATTATTTGAAATTAATCACACTTTATTATAACTTTTTATCTAATTTTAAATTGTTTTAAGATATCATTTATAATATTTTATAACATTATGTCTTTTTATCATTTCCAAATTTATGAATTAATTATGAATGATTAAATATTTTTTTTTCTATATTAATTTAACTTATTTTATAATTATTTAACGACTCATATTATTATTCTATAATATTTTTTATTTTTTAATTTATAAAATTATTAAATAATTATATAAACTTAAATAATAATTTATTATATAACTTTTCTGATTTCAAGTTTTGAGATTTATTTAATATTATATATTATAATATTTTATATTTTCTCTTCACAATCTCTCGATTAATTTCGTGGCCCAAAATATCATATTTATGAATACTTCTTTTTTTTTGGTTGTCGTTGTTTATTTGATATTTTATAATGTTTTTTCTTTTTTAGATTTATAAAATAGTTATTTAGATGTTAATCACACTATATTATAATAATAATATTATAAAATAATAACTTAAATATTTTTTATATATTTATATAACTTACTTTATAGTTCTTAACGACTTATATTATTATTCTATATTAAATATAAGTTTATTATTTTCAAATTTTATATAATAATTATATAAATCTAAATAATAGTTCATTATATAACTTTTGTGATTTCACGTTTTGAGACTTATTTAGTGTTATAATATTTTATATTTTGTTTATAAAATTTTTTGATTAGTTTTGTGGCCCTAAATCTCATATTTTTGAATAATTCTTTTGTTATTATTGTTTTGGTTGTTGTTTATTTGCTATTTTATTATTTTATTCTTTTAAAATTTTAAATTTATGAAATAATTATTTATAAGTTAATCACACTTTATTATATTTTTATATAATAATAATATTATATAAAATAATATAATTATTTTTCTATATCTATTTAACTTATTTATAATTTTTAATGACTTATACTATTAATCTATAATATTTCTAAGTTTCTATTATCAGAATTTATTAAATAATTATATAAATTTAAAGAATATTTTATTGTATAATTTTTTGATTTCAATTTTTAGATTTATTTAATATTATATTATGACATTCTATATTACAAAAGTCCTCAACTAATTTCTTGGCTCGACACCTCAATTCTTTAAAAAAAATATTTTTGTTTATTTTGTAGTTTTTCTTATATTATATTATTTTATAATATTTATTTTTATTTTTAAAATTCATGAATAATTATTCATAAGTTTATCAAACTTTATTTTTTATAACTAATTATATTATAGAATAATTACTTAATTAATTTTCTATTATTTAACTTAATTTATAAATACTTAACGACTTATACTATTATTATATAATATTTTAATGTTTCAACTTTTAAGATTGGTTATATAATTATATAAATTTAAATATTAATTTATTATATAACTTTTATGATTTCAGGTTTTGAGATTTATTTAGTAATATATTATAACATTCAATATTTTATCTTCAAAAGTCTTTAATTAATTTCGTGGCCTGAAACCTCATCTTTTTTAATAACCTTGTTGTTGTTGTTATGAATGAATAGGATTATAAAGCAATAAATAAAAAACGTAAAGAAGACACAGACTTGCATGGTTCACCAAGTTAGTTACATCCACGGGCAGATAGAAAAACGAATTTTATTAACTGATTAGGTTTCAAAATACAGATCTCAAGGATCATAAATATAGTATTGAGAGAATACACCAAATTGGGCTTAAGGCCCCGTACAACACGGTAAAGTGAGAGATTCAAGACATATCAACAAATCTCCACCTTGACTTGAATCTTCCTTGCAAATGCATCATTACAATGCCAGATGAACAACTTACCAATGCTCCTTTCCAGGTCGTCTCATGAACTTACTGACAACACTCACAACATGTGCAAGAGCTAGTCTAGTGCAGACCATGACATACATCAAACTCCTTACTGCATTAGAGTATGGGACTCGAGACATGTACACCTGCTCAGCTTCAGACTTCGGTGTATAATCAGCAAATAAATGAATATTTGTAGCACTTGGGGTATCAATAGGCTTGGCGGTAGACATGCCAAATCTAGACAAGATCTTCTGAATGTAACTCTTCTATGACACGAAGAGCTTCTTCTTTTCTCTTTCCCTATATATCTCCATGCCCAGAATCTTCTTGGCACACCCAAATCCTTCATATCGAACTCAGCACTGAGCAGATCCTTCAGCTTCTGAATATCAGACTTGGACTTTGCAGCAATGAGCATATCATCCACATACAGAACGAGATAGATCATGGAACTATCATCAGATTTGTTGTGATATACACAACAATCATGTGGACTCCTGTTGTATCCCAACTGGATCATGTAACTGTCAAACCTCTTATACCACTGCCTTGGAGACTGCTTTAGCCCATATAAGTACCTCTTCTACTTGCAAACATAATCTTCCTTCCCCGAAACCAAGAACCCCTCTGGTTGAGTCATGTAGATATCGTCTTCAAGCATTCCATGTAGAAAAGCTGTCTTCACATCCAGTTGCTCAAGTTCTAAATCCTGTTGTGCAACTATTGCTAGTAATACTCTGATAGAAGTGTGTCTGACCACTGGTGAGAATATCTCATTATAGTCAACCCCCTCCTTCTGTGTGAACCCTCTTGCAACTAGTCGAGCCTTGTATCTCACATCCTCACCAGATGTGGTTTCTTCCTTCTTCTTGAATATCCATTTGCAAGTAACAATCTTCCTCCCCTTAGGTCATTTGACCAGCTCCTAAGTTAAATTCTTGTCAAGTGATTCCATCTCTTCTCGCATTGCAGTGAGCCATTGATCCGACTCACTACCTAAAACTGCCTCTCTGTATGTGAATGGTTCACCTACAGATGGTTCTTTCTCTTACACCTCGTCAGCGACTTGTAATGCATAAGTCACCATATCCTCAAAACCGTACCGCACAAGAGGCTTCATGCCTATTCTCCTAGCTTTATCAACAACTATGCTTGTCTGGCGAGCTTCTGGATGCACATCTGAATTTGTACTTTCAGCAGCAGTATGTTGATCTTCTCCACCTTGGAGTTGTGATTTACTCTCATCGAGAGTGACTTGTAGCTCCACCTGTTTATCAACACTACTACAGCGGGTTTAAGCATAGAATTCTCATCAAAAATCACGTTTCTGCTGAATATAAATCTATCGTCTGAAGGTGACATGATACTATATACCTTAACTCCATCCCCGTAACCAATAAATATACCCTTCTTATCTCTTGGTTCTAGTTTACCCTCACTAACATGATAGTAAACAGTACACCCAAAAGCTTTCAACAAAGAATAATATGCAGGTTTATTAGACCATACCTCGTAAGGTGTCTTACAATCAATGCCAGTGTGTGGACCACGGTTGATCAGATAGCACGCCGTGTTTACTGCTTCTGCCCAGAACTTTCTAGTCAAAATAGCATTCGAGAGCATGCATCTCGCTCTCTCCAGCAATGTCTGATTCATGCGCTCTGCCACACCATTCTGCTGCGGTGTGTGTCGAATAGTGTGGTGTCGAGCAATCCTTGCATCCTTGCAGAACTCGTTGAAATCAGACGAACATAATTCCAAGCCATTATCAGTTCGCAGTCGCTTGATCTTATTCCCAGTCTGATTTTCTACCAACACCTTCCACTGCTTAAATCTCTTAAACGCTTCACTTTTGTTATTTATTATAATTACCCAAGTCATCCTTGAGTAGTCATCAATCATAGATACAAAATATCTGTGGCCTCCAATAGACTCAACACGTGACGGACCCCAACAATCCATATGAATGTAGTCAAGAGTCCCCTTGGTCTGATGAACGTCCTTCTTTGGGAACTTGCAGCGATGAAGCTTCCCAAACACACAATGTTCGCAGAATTCAAGAATCTTCACTTTATGCCTAGAAGAAGATCCCGCTTTGACAAAATCTGCATCCCTCTTTCTTCCATATGACCGAGCCTCATATGCCACAACCTGTTCATATTCGTGGTCTGAACCTCGGATGATGTAACATTAGAAGAACCTGTCACAGTGGAACCTTGCAGATAATATAAAGTACCACGTTTCAAGCCTGTTAGAACCACCTTTGAACCTTGACAGACATACATAGCTCCACCTTCACCATTGAAATTGAAACCCTTGCTGTCAAGAAGACTCAATGATATCAGGTTCTTCGTCATCTGTGGAAAATGCCTGACTTCACTCAAGGTGAAGAATACCCCATCATTTGTCCGTATCCTGACTAAGCAAATTCTAACCACTTTGCAGACAACACTGTTTGCCATGGAAACATTTTCTTCATCTATCTGCTCATAAGTCGAGAAGAACTCCCTGTTATAACAAATATGGTACGCTGACCCAGAATCAAGAACCCACACATCATTACGATGTGACTGTCCAGCTGCAACCAAAGCTAGATCTTCTTCAGAATTCGTATCAGTTTCTGCCACAGCTGCAGAACTGCCGACACCCTCTTTCTTCTCCTGATTCCTCTTATTCTTAGGACAATCATTCTTCCAGTGCCATGGTTCTTTATAGTAATTACAGATGTCTTCAGGTTTAGGACCTTTTGAACCTTTATGATTCGGCTTCCCAATTTTTTTCCAAAATTTTCTTTTTCTCCTTACCTGTGACAAACAACCCCGATGCCTGATTTTCTGTGGCGGAGCCAGTTGCCTATTGATGGTCTTCTCTGGTGTGGAGGGCAGATCGAACATCTTCCAGAGACAGAGTATCTTTCCCAGTAATAAATGATTCAACAAAATTCTCGTACGATTCAGGCAAAGATACTATCAAAATTAAAGCAGTGTCCTCATCTTCTACTTTAACATCAATATTGCGCAGATCTAATAAAACTTTACTTAATTTGTCTAGATGATCACGAAGGGGAGTACCTTCCTACATGCGTAAATGGAACATACGTTGCTTCAAGAGCAACTTGTTGGTTAGAGACTTCGTCATGTAGCGACTCTCTAACTTCTTCCAGAGAGCAGCGGCAGTTTCCTGATCAGCAACCTCGATGATAACATCGTCAGACAGACATAGCATGATCATCGATTGGGCCTTTTCTTCTCGGGTATTCCACTCTTCTTTATCTATATCCTTAGATTTAGTTTTTCCTGATAGCAGCCCCCACAGACCCTGCTGCTTCAGCATAGATCGCATCTTGATCTGCCATAAGAAAAAACTATTTCTCTCGGTGAATTTGTCAACCTTTACGTTGAAAGTGGACATTCACGGTCGACAATAATAACCCTAACGGTGCGGAAATACCCTAATCAAATCGACCAGGCTCTTGATACCATTTTGTTATGAATGAATAGGGTTACAAAGCAATAAAGAGCAAACGTAAAGAGGACACAGATTTACGTGGTTCACCAAGTTGGCTACATCCACAGGCAGAGAGAAGAACAAACTTTATTAACTGATTAGGGTTTTAGATTACAGATCTCAAGGACCATAAATATAGTATTGAGAGAATACACCAAATTGGGCTTAAGGCCCCGTACAACACGACGAAGCGAGAGATTCAAGACATATCAACAGTTGTTGTGTCGACGTCGTCGTCGTTGTAGTAGTTGTAGTAGTAGTAGTAGTAGTTGTTGTTGTTGTTGTTGTTGTTGTCGTCGTCGTTGTTGTTGTCGTCGTTGTTGTTTATATTCTATTTTATTATCTTATATTATTTTATAATTTACTTTTCTTAACGAGATTTATGAAATGATTAATTTTAAATTAACCATAGTTTATTATATTTCCATTTAATTTATTATTGTTTTGAGATTTATTTTATAAAAGTTATAATTTAGGGAACTTCTACGGTACCTTCACGGCACCATTTTCAATTAATAGGGCTTAATAGGGACCATTAGACCAATTTTCTAGGATTTTTTATATTAAAAGATCTATAGTTATAAATGTAGGGGTGTGGGGGCCATGGTGCCTTCAAGGCCCTGTAGACTTTTCCTATAATATTTTATAACATTTCTGCTTTCTTTAATTTTATTATATTCAATAATTATTCATGAAATGTTTATTTTTCAATATTAATTAACTTATTTTATAACTTTAATGACTTATATTATAATTATATAATATTTTTAAGTAATTATATAATAGTTATATTATACATATATATGTGTGTATTATATATATATATATATATATATATATATATATATATAGAGAGAGAGAGAGAGAGAGAGAGAGAGAGATGTGACATCTTTTAAATTTTT